>JAPYYT010001699.1:0-24140 GCA_030522565.1 Ceratosolen corneri | reverse complement strand
TCAAGTCAAGATAAAACAAGGAAAGGCGCGAAGAAGCACAAGGGGAATCATCCAGGGAGCTCGCACTACAACAGCAGGTAAACGCTGTTGACCAAGGGGGTCACATCAAGTCTATGCTTAGTAAGATTCAATTTACGCCTGAATATTACTGTAGCGTGGACTACTATATTTTCAGTTTGGAGACTATTTTAAACAGCGCATGATTTCTAGGAATATTCTGAAGCGAGGATATCTAAAAACTATATATATATTTAGTTTAATTATATTAATATATCGAAAACATTATTGCTTATATTATTTTTATTATGTGAATTCTGATTTCTACTAAATATAAACAACGTTTAAACTAAACCTTAATTCATCTTATCTTACTATATTATCTAAAAATTATCATAATACCGGATTCTGACGAAAAGATGTGAAAAGTTAAGTTATTCAAATAATAAAAGATTAAAATAATGAATAATTATAATTGTAATATGCAATGTCAATAAATAAATCTAAGTTTTAATAAATAAAAATATAGAGATAAAAAATTTCATTTTTTAATACATCACGTTGTTCTTTGACGGTATAATGGTTGATACTGCTGGAATGCACTTCTTCTTGAGTCCAGAATTTAGTTAACAGAGATTCTAATGTCTTGTTGTCATCTTGTGTTGTTATGATTTGAGATGTTGAGTGAGAAGAATAAGGAGAAATTGGGCCGGAAACTAACCATCCAAAGATGGAACGTTGTGCCATTGGTGATGTTGGATCGTGAATGATAACGCCAGATTATATAATACGCAGATGATTATCAGCACCAATGATAATGTCGATTCGAGATTGAATGGCGAAGTCGAGATCAGCAAGTGCCAAGTTCTTTAAATGCGGCCATTCTTGAGTGGGAACCTTGATGAATGGAGCTATTATTTTTATGGATGATAATACATGAGCAGCGAGAGTGATTGTAGATTTACAATGTAGTGATGTTAATGTCTGAGACACATGACCATGGGTTTTTGATACTTGTAATCCACCAAACCCATGAATGAATGTGACAGACTGTTTACGGGAAAGTTTTAATTGGCGAACGAGTTTATCGAAAACAAATAAAAGTTCTGAACCTGAGTCAATAAGTATTCGAGTTTGGTGTTTACACCGAGGCGATGTGACTTCTGCGAATGCCATTGCAAGGAAGGAATTTGATATGGCGTTGTTTCTTGTGTTATCGACGGGGGCAGAATGTCACCTTGAAATTAAATTACTATGTTGATGTCTCGTTGAAAATGTGAGAGTGCATTCATGAACTAACGTGTGATGATCTAGTGCACATATGTATCATTTTTCATTAGAGTGACATGGAGATGATGGATGTGTGGATAAGCAGATCGAACATAGCTCTTCCCTCTCTATAAATTTCTTTCTTTCCTTTACTGGGGCACTTTTAAATCTAAAGCAGTTCTGGATTATATGACTTCCTTCACAATATATACATAAGTCCTGAGGTGTAGGGTGCGAAGCTTCTGTTGAGGCTTGATTAAGAGTAGTTGTAGATTTGTTTTGGCGCTTCGATGACATCGTGTCAACTTCAGCGGACACTTCTTTGCTCCAATCCAGTGCAATATTTTTTTGTCTTGTAAATTATGTGTCCGTACCATTTTATGTAATAAATTAGAGGATTCTCGCAGGATGTTGAGAAGCTTTTTGGCTAGCAGTGTCTTTGAAGTATGAAAGTGGTTACTCAGTAAAGCGGCGTTTAACATTGTTCGTGTATGCAATCTTTCATCATTGTAAGTTTTAGACAGCAATTCCCAAGCTGGATTTAACGAACTGTCAATTATTTCCATGTGACATATCAGCCTGTGGGGCTCTGCCTCTAGAGAATTGAGGAGATAATTTAGCTTCTGTAAGTCTGAAAGGTCTGATCGATTTAAGATTACATTGCTGAATGAATCTCTAAACGCTGGCCACGCAAGATAATCCCCTTTAAACTTAGTGATTGAAATTTCTGGTAGTCGTATAGGGACTGGGGTAAGATGTTCGATTGTAGGCTTTTGAACATCATGTTTTAAATTAGATTTATTGAATAACTCTTCTGTTGTGAGTATAGCGAGAACATATGCTTCAGCTTCGTGTCGGAATGCATCCTCCTCGAAATATGTTTCATCAGAAAAGGTATTTGACCAGAGGTCCTCAATTATTTCATGTTCGCTAAGAAATGTTATTTGTTATTTATTATTATTATTTGTTTGATGCGGTACTTATATGCTGTGAACGAAGCAAATAGTCTGGCATTTTCAATATCTTCACGCTTTCGTTTCATTGTAGCAATACGACTTCACCGTGTTTTGATTTTTTGACTGAGTTTCGGTGGCATGCTTAAGTCTGTCATGTTGCTAGTTTAATTTAATTTATCTAATTAAATGTGCGAGTGTACATGGTACCAGTACTGGTCTTTTTGGATTCAGACATGATAAATAAGTACACTATAATATGTCTGCACTACGATAATGAGGAAATAAATAAATAAATATAATAATAAATGTGAATAAATAATAAACGTGAACTGAATATTGAGAAACAAGTAGTATGATTATGTGTATACTCAATTGACTGCGGAGCTATTAATTTGTCAGCAAGCGTGCAGTGTTGGCTGCTAGCAGGACTCCAGCTCTATATCGGCTGTAAGAAAGACTGATATTCACTTTCTGGCGACTTGCGCAATTAAGGCTCCTCTATCGGACGCTAGACGAAATTGAGTCCTCTATCGGCCATCGTATGTACTAACATCACTTTCATTTGAGCATTCGATGAAGCAAGACGTCTTGTGGCTCTCAATATTCTCCTTGGTGTAGTCTCGTGGCTTAGTAAATGCTATCGCTCTCCTTATCACTATCCGGCTCGAAGGACCAAATGTTCCGGATTTCTCCCGTGTGTCTTTCTCTCCCAGATGTAATCAGGAGATACAGATAGTGAAAGGAGAGGTGATAGAAATGGATGTTATTTATTGAGCAGATGTTGTTGTGAGAGACTAAAATGAAGTTTATTAAATAATAAATATATAAAATCAAAAGATGCGTTAAAATTACAGACTATTGTTGAATGTTGGTTAATATTGAACTATCGAATGTAAGTGAATGTAAAATTGATGTAAACAGCGATCTGATCCGAGTAGCTTAAATGTCCGCTTATGGTTGTGTCGGATGTCAATTAATTTGAATTATTTTAGAAGAACGTTGATTAGCCGATTAGTAGATATGATCGAGTTACAAACCTTTTCTCCAATTCAACCTGAGTAATCCGAATTATCACAACTGTTACAATATCACAGGCTTCAAGATAACACAGATTTATTAAATGACTGCTGGCTTGACTATGACGTATGATAAGAACAAGGAACACGCTAAATTTGACCTTATTGATCTCTATATTGAAGGTGATGATCGATGTATTGAAAAAAACTGGTGATGTGTTGAAAGGTAACTGAGGAAGCCTTCTTCGCGCTGATTATATATACATCTTCCACTCGAAAGGTGCGAGTATTCTGGGAAAGAGAAGGCCGTGATTAAAAGTGCAGTCATAAGAGATTTGCTCACTAAATCTCGACCCTTTATCAGAAAAGCGTGAGCATTCTGAGAAAGTCGCGAAGTCGAAAGTAGAGAAGGTCGTGATTCTAAGTACAGTCGCAAGAGATTTGTTAACTAAATCTCGAACGTTTCACAGAAAGGCGTGAGCATTCTGAGAAAGAGAATTTGTTAACTAATTCTCGAACATTCTGATATAAATTAATCATTAAATTATATAGATGAATATTAATTATGTACTTTCATTACTAATATGTATATATTAATATGTCTAATAATGTTATATTAAATTTTCGATAAAAATAGTTGATAGATAGTGTTCGGGAAATAAGCCCGAGAATACACTCTCCCAGGTAGAGGGAGGGAGAGATGGATAGTGGAGGTAGTGAGATAGCAGGGTAGAATAAAACAGAGGCAAAGGTGGCGTGAATGGCGTAATGGCGTACTGTAAAATGGTGTTTATTTTAACATATTGAAATATAATGCTGTCTTTAGACGATGTGGTATAAATATAATGCTGTTTTAATTTTGAATTATAAATCTTGAATTATCTTAATATTCAGACACTTGTTGAGTACCGCGATATCTTTTAATGAATTTACAAATATATGTGTTGTTCCGTGTGTTTAATTAAAGGTTATTTAATTCCGCGCGGGCGCAATATTCAGGCGTAAGTTTGAATCTTATGACGCTTGGAGTGGTGTTATGTTTTATTAATTATGACATTGTACTCCACACTGCTGCAATATTCAGTCGTAAATTGAATCTTACCAAGCATAGACTTGTTGTGTTCCTTTAGATCAACAGGATTTACCTGCGGGTCTGCGTGTGGGCTTACTGGATTACTCGCTCGTGCTTGTTCGTGTGCTTGTTCTTCGTGCTTGTTTCTTGACGAAATCTCTGAATCTTGGCATCCGCGTCTTCTTGTTCAATTGAGACGAATATGTAGCACAATCCAAAGCTGTTTGCTTCCCTCTCAGTCCGTTCCTTGAAACTTGATGCTTTCCTTTCTTACACCGGTCGTTGACAAGCAACTCACTATACACAACTTTGTATTGAGAGATTACAGGTCAACGAATTGATACTATGATTCTGTAGACCAAAGCAAATCTGATGAGGCGCGCCGAAGCCACAGTACTTAAAGTTTTCACCTCGCTCGTTGCAGGGGAGGACTTTTCTTGCACATCTATAAGAGTGGGAAATTCCAGTGATTGGTTAAGAGCTAAATATTCAGTTGTCATTGGTGCCCTTTGACCGGTAGTGTCAACGCCCTTTTAGACGGTGGAGGCGTCCAAGTGGCGGCTGGCCGCACGTCAGAGCGCCGGATCGGCGCGTAAACCTTTTACCGATGCTTCGGCCCGTGGCGTCACTTGATGTATACACTATTCAAAATATGCATCTATGTTGTGATAAACTCGTACAATATTTGGCAACTGCGCATGAATTCCTGGAAGGTTTTGTCCGTTCCTTTTATGAGACGCAGGTTGCACTACATATTATGATCAAATTGACCATCGATGACCTTTCGAGTACAATACTGGGATAACTCGACCGTTTCAAATCACTGTCAATGTTGTCGGGATATTATTTGGCTCTTCAGGGACATCTGGCAATCATAAATATCTGAAACATTCAAAGCAAATGTTAAAGAAACAATATTATTTAGAGACTTTTGATTTTCTATTCAGTTCTTGAACGACTAACTGTAACATAATGTATTACCTTAAAGTACTATATAAATATTAAATTTATTAGTAACATAAGTAAATTGTTATTATTAAACATAATTATCTTAATGTATTAATATTACAAAATATATTTAATACATTACGATAAAAGTATTTCTGATCAATAATTTATACTTTTTAAATAAGATTAATAAATAGTTCCAAAAATCGACATATTCTTTACAAATAATGTGTCAGGGGATGTAGCTCAGTGGTAGAGCGTTCGCTTTGCATGTGAAAGGTCCCGGGTTCGATCCCCGGCTTCTCCATTTTTTTAAATTAAATATTTTAAATAATTTTATTTTTTTTTTTAATTTAATCAAAAATATGAAAAAATGTTCATATTATCAATCGTATTTATTTAATATTAAAAATCAAATTAAGCAATTGCATCTTCTTTATAAATTTATAATCTCAACGAGTAAAATTATAATAAGAAATTTGAATAATAATCTTTATTTAAAATAAAGCATAAAAATGTTATAATTATATCATTTGTTTAATAAAATGACATTTAAAGTATATTTATATCTATCTTTTTATTAATTTATTTCTAATTTTATTCATTTAAAATGTTATATGAAATACATACTATATTGCTAACAACCATATATTAGACTCAAAATATTAAATTTATTACAATAAATAAATAAGAAATTATTGTTCAAAAAGAAACTTAATCTTAAATGTGTTTTAGGTATCTTTTATGTTTATACAATTATCTGAATATTGATTAATTGAAATAAAAATAAAAATAACGTTCTTAACATTTTCAAGAATTTTCTTAATTGTTACATGATAGGGATGCTCTTGATAATATAATTAATATAATTATGATATAATTAAAAATATAAATAAAATAAAAATTATTATTTTTAATTATTTAAAAGACACAGAAGTAAAAATAAAAATACAAATTAATTTTTTTTTGAATAATTACGAACATGGAATAGATGATTTAAAAATAAGAGTTATAATTAATAAAAATAATATTACATTAGAAATAATATTCAAATAAATTTTAAATACTTCGAAATTAATAAATTTATACTTTCAAAAGCTTGTAGATGAAAAATGAATTTATTCAAACATTGACTTAGAAAATTATAAATAGTGACTCAATTCTCAATGAATGTATTCCTTATAATTCTAAAAACGAATATAATTAATTGAAGTTAAAATGAAAACTTAATATGAAATAAAAAATAGGTACAATACAAAACAATGGTTTCGAACGCTTTCAATCGCTTAATCATATTAAACGTATTTATATAAAATATATCTTAAAATAAAAGATTTAACTGTGATATAAAAATTTTAAGCATCGTGATGTTTATTTAAAGCAATATGAAATAAAAAGTTACAAATCAAAGTATGGATAGCTTATTCAAGTCATTTGACTTTGAATAAATTTAATAAAATAGATTATTTAAAGAACATAAATTTTTTATTAGTTAAAAACGATAATACAAATAAGTGAATAAGAACAAATTTCCAGTTTTACAATTCATTCGTATTAATGAAAAATAAGAATTCTAATAAAACTAAGCAAATTCATATTTTAATAACTAATTGTGATGATTTAAAATATTAGAAATGAAAAAATTTAAATATATAATTTCACTTTTTCAATATTTTCCAAATTTCAAGTTTGTATAAAATTTGATATAAAATTTAAATACTTTAATAATGTTATTTAAATTGAATTATTTAAATTTTTATTGTATATTTATATTTGCTAATGATTATATGTAACGTTAAATCGCTAATAGATATATAATAGAACTAAAGTTATTAAAAAATTACGAATAATTATAACGACAATATAAGCTTTAAAAATATCTACCTTTTTTATTCATGTAATACATATAATAAACAAAAATTAATAAATGAATGTTCTTTATAATAAATCACTTTAATACAAAATAAAAAATATAAACAATTTTTTCATTTTTTTATTTATTACATGATATTAAAATAATTGTAAATAGTTATAAAAATAATGCAAAATATGTAAAACGATAATAATATTAATTATTCTAAGGATAATAGTATTATATTCTGCATATTATTTATAATAAACGCTTTTATAGCCTCATACATCTTTCGTAGACTTTCTTTAATACCTGCTGCTACTGCTCTTTCTCCACTATCTGCCACACTGCCCTAATATCTTAGCGGAACTAACGCTCGGGTTAATTCTCGAACAAAGTGTTTGATCAATTTTAATATTTTATATTATTATATTTATAATTTAAATAATATTTGTATTACTTAATATTTTAATTACTTAAATTAAAAAAAAAAAATATTTATAAATAAATTTTTAGATATAAAAAATATTCTTAAATAAAAGATAACTTTATTTTTATAGATTACTTTTAGATTACTTATTTTTATAATTTATATTGTGTACTGAATTACAATTTCTGCGAAATACTTGCAAGCCTATAGTAAATGCTGCCATCTTGTGACTATTCATTATAGTCACCTATTAATAATTCCATATAAGATTTTTTAACATTTGTACTGTTATCTCAATATACATAAATAGATGACTGTATTCTATATTTTAATTATCTTACTCTATAAAACAGTATTATTAAAATATAAATAACAAATGTGAACAAGTGTAATTATTAATTTGCTGCGTGATAAAATACAAGAAACATGAACGGTATTGGATGCTCTATCAACACGAAAAATTAACATTAAACATGAACAAAAATATGAATTCTCCATCAAAACTTACAGAATTTGCACCATTAAGTCCCGAGGAAAGTCAACCTGTTGTGGCATCAATATTCAACAAAATATTTAACTTTTCCAAAAGTAAATTTTTTTCCTTTTTATTTTATTAATACATATAATTATAATAATATAACTATAAATTTTTATTACTTCTTTACGCAAATTAGATAATTAATAAGAATAATAATTATATATAATTCAGACATGTGAAAAAATTTCTAAATTTTATAAATTTAATTTTTATTTATACATGTTTAATGAATTTATAATAAATTAATTTATGTATATATATTAGTTTCGCTTGCAAGTAATGAACAAACTATTAAATCCAATAATGATAATCAAAATTCATCAGAAGATTCTGAATCGTATAAGCAATTAAGAAGTAAAGAAAAATTATCTTCAGAAGATATTACCAGTATAAGGAGGTTTTCAGTTGATACACATGAAGGTCGAAGTCTGCCAAATGTTTTGAAAAGAATCAGTAATATTGTGGCTGTAAAAAACAATGTTAGTAATATTTTCTTATTTTGTTTTATATTAGAATTTATAATAAATACTTTATTCAATTCAAAATTTTAATTTTAAATATTTACTTACATAAGTGGTTATTTAAACTTGAATATTTCTTATAGAATCTTAAATCTTATAAAGATTCACAACTCAAAAGTTATTGGATGCCTGATAGTGTCAGTAAGCAATGCTATGAATGTGGTGAAAGATTTACAACATTCAAAAGAAGACACCATTGTAGAGTTTGTGGACAAATTTTTTGTTCAAAATGTTGTTGTGATGAAATTCCAGGAAAAATCATGGGTTACACTGGTAATATTTTTACATAATTTAAAAAAAAAAATAATTTTTTAAATTTATTAGTAAATAATTCATTAAAATTATTATTTTATAAATTAATATTAAATTTATTAATATTAAAAAAATAAAATTGATATTAAATTTATTAAATTTATTAGTAAATAATAATAAAAATTTTTATAAATATAATATTTAATTATTGACACATTTGCATATAAATTACATAATGTTGCAGGAGATTTAAGAGTTTGTACTTATTGCTGTAAAGTAGTTTTATCATATTTACAATCTTCAGATATTGGAAGTGATCTTTCTGCAGATTTAAAAGCTTTACAAGAAGATTTAGAAGAAAAATATGGTAATAATTTACCACCACAAAAATCTGCTCATGAAATATTGGAAAATGAAAAAATGGTCCGCCGAAAACCAAGTGTTGGCTATATGGAAGAAAAATATGCTTTTGGACGGTAGAATATTAACAATAAAAAAATTTTTTATTATTTCATTTATTAAATTCTTTATTTCTCATTTGTAGTTCATCACAAAATTACTTAATATCCCAAGAACGAACTTTTGCTTTGCAAAATTTAACATCATTACGAATGATTTATGAAGAACTGTTTCATTCTAATCAGGCAATTATTTTGCAAACTCATAGGATTCGTTTAAATCGTTATTATAATTGTTTTTTTGGAAACGAATTAGTAAACTGGATGATAACTCAAAAAAAAGCTACTACAAGGTATTCAATAAAAATTCATCTTTTAACAGTGTTAATTATATTGGAAACTTACAACATATAACAATATGAAAAAACATGAGCTAAAATAACGATCTTAATTTTATTTTTGGGTCATAAAATAAAAAAAATTTTCAGTCAATTATTACTTTTTTTTGTATTATTTTCTAAAATGAAATATTTTTGTTTATAAATATTTCTTTATATTAATAATTATATTTAATTAATTCATTCATTTTTTAATATATTTGAGAAGATAAATAAGGTAGTATATTAATTTTTTATTAATATTCAAAATATCAAAACAACAATTGTATAGAATTCAAGCAACTGCAATAGGACAGGCTCTGTTTGAAGTTGGTTTTATTGAATCTGTTCTATTAGAAAATATTTTTTATGATTCTGCTTCATTATTTAAACCTGTAAAACTGTCCCAAGTACAAAGTAAGGATTTTTTTATTAAAAGCCAAACTTCCTGTGATGCTCAAGAACCTGCTTGGGTTAAAACGATTCCACAATATGATTTAAATACTGGTATATACAATTATTTTAATCTTAATATAGTCTAATTTAAATATTAGACTGTTACTTTATATAATGTGTAATTATTGATAAATTAATTTTATAGATTCTGAAAACGAAAGTAAGCAGTCAACTGTAATACCCACTTGTATTTCATCATCTTGTTCAAGTTTTTACCTAGATTTAAATATTGAGGCTTCGATTGTTACTCTTAAAAGACCCATATTAAATGTAATATCCACTTCAATTGACTGCAACGATAAATTAATGGAACAAAAACAAATTAATTATATAAAAGAAAGCAATTCAGAATATATTTTAAACGACACACTCCTAGTACAAGAAATAACAAATAGGGAAGCATGGCATCAAACAACCAATTTGGAAAATAAAGACAATGAATCTAATATTTACAATAGCCTATTGTATGTATAGATATATAAAAGTATATCATAAATTATATCTTATACATATTATAAAATCATTATCAAAATTCTTAATAATAATAAATTAATTTTTAATTATGGAAATATTTAAAATTTTTAAATATTTTATTTAAAGTACTGTAGAACTATTTTAAATTTTAATATATTGTACTCAAAGTAATTTAGAATTATTTTTTAAAAAGAATGTAAACAGATTTTGATTGATTATCAAATGTATATAATATAAATAACTTTTATAATAATTAAAATCTCAAAATATAAATAAATATTTTATTCATAATAACATTTTAATACATACTATTTTAATTAAGTAAAAAATATGAAAATATGTATATGTAAACAAGATGTAAAATCATTAAAATTATCTATTTACAAAAAATACTTTTTAAAAAGATTTGCATACAAGCAGCATGAAGATTCTCTTCTTCGACAGCTTCTTAACAAAGAAGGCTTACAGCAAAATTGGTTTAAAGTTATTCTTCAAATAGTTCATCAAATAGTTGATCATGTGAGTCCTGATCTTCATCATGATGTGGACGACATGGACATTAGACAATATGTACAAATTAAAAAATCTCCTGGTGGTAATAAAAATGATTGCGAGATTATATCTGGTATTGTGTGCAGTAAAAACGTTGCTCATAAAGGCATGAATGCTATGATTGCGAATCCTAGGATTTTATTACTTTATTGTGGTCTTATGTATCAAAGAGTTGAAGGAAAACTGCTTAGTTTAGAACCAGTAATGTTACAGGTATATCTATATATATATATAAGAACTGTTGATTTATTTTTGATAAACTATTTTTTCTCAATCGATCAAAAACTTTATTGAATATATATAACCTTTTATCTACTTTAGTTTAGTAGAAATTTAAGTACTTTTATATTGATATACTATTTCTTTGATGCTTCAAGCAGTATAGAGTACAACTTAATTTTTACTGTGCATTTAATTTTGTTTGTTATTATTTAAAATTTTATCCAGTGTTTTCAATAAATAATTTACTCTAAAATTTTGAAAAAATAATCCAATTATTTTTCTGTTATTATTTATTAATTAATTATTAATTCCAAATAATGTTAATTTTATCAAGTTTAGTTTTTATTTCTAAAAAGGTCCTTTAGCAGTAATCAACTAAATTATTTTTCAGTTAATAAGAATACATTTTTATAGGAAAATGAATATTTGGGACATGCAGTGGCGAGAATAACTGCTTTAGGTCCTGATATAGTTTTAGTACATCGATCTGTATCTAGATTAGCTCAAGATAGATTAAGAGAATGTGGTGTAACTTTAGTATTAAATGTCAAACTTAGTATACTTGAGAGATTGGCAAGATGTACTGGTGCTAATATTATTGATACTATTGATGGTCATATGTCTACAAGATATAAGCTTGGAACATGTAAAGAATTTTATTTAAGGAACTTTCCTAGTAATAAAAGTCAGTATATTATACGTATTTAAAATATTAAGATAAAATAAATCAATATATATTAAAATTATTATTTAATATTTATATTTGAATAGATGGTTTTGAAAAATTATAATACTGAATACAATGCAATTTAATTTAATTTAATTTATCAATTTGTTTAATTTTATGATAAATTCTAGTGCAAATGTTATATTAAAATTAAATAATGAAATTGTATAAAATGAAATCGTAATGCAAATATAAATAATTTTCAGCTGGCATGAAAACATTAATGTATTTCGAGGGATGCGCTCACTCTCATCTTGGCGCTACAATAATACTTCGGGGTGGTTCACAAAATGAATTAAGAAAGGTAAAAAAAGTGACATCAACGATGATTTTTGCAGCATATTCAAATCGTCTTGAAAAGTCCTTTCTAGTAGATGAATTTGCAAGACCACCATCACCCAAAGATAATTCTTTTTTAGATGAAACATCTCGAAATAATTCACCCAACAAAACCAAGAAGTCTATAAGTAGCCAAAGTACTAAAAATATATAATTTTTATGTCATTAAATGTTCTGTATTTAGATATTTAGTTAATAATCATATTGAATAAATATTTTATTATATCGTTTTATTAGTATATATAGTATTAAAAATTTAATTTTGTTTTTATTTTACATAATTTACATTTTTACATAATTAAATATAGCATATTAAGAATATTAAAATTTTAAATGTTTTGGTTAAAAAAAATAATTACTAAAAATATTATAAATATTTTTACATTTGTATATATATATATATACATTTCGAATAGTAATATATAAGGATACAAATATACTCTTATTATTTTATATCGAATAAAATTTTTGTAAACATTTTCATAAAAATGTAAACAATTTATAAACTTATATTTTATACAAGATTATTGTCAGAATTTTTTTTTTAAATTTCTGTATATTTGAGTCACTAAATGTTGTAATAGTAAACTATAGTTTAAAGACTAATAAATTTAATAATTTAAGTGTAAATAATTTATATAATAAATAGATAGCATTCATTATTTATGATTATTATATTGAATATAATTTATTTAGAAAATCAAGAAGATGGAAAAAATATCTCAGATTATCAAGAAAATTTTGAAACTTTTTTATCAATGTATAAAAGTACAACTATGAAAAATAATAATGAAGAAGAAGCAAATATTGAAAATGTTAGTAATAAGAAAATTTTAATAAAGTTTTTGCGTTATCGATAAAAATTACAAATTTTCATAATACATTAAAATTATTCAAAACAAAATCAAAATTAAATTTTGAAGATTAAAAAATTAATGATGAAGTAAGTTAAGATTATTTTTATTAACATCATCAAAATACAATTATCTGAAATTACAAGCAAATCTATATTAATAATTCAATTTATTTTTTCTATCTTCAATATTTAACATTTTTATATTGAATTAATAATATAATATTTTAATTTTTTAATCGTAATATTTATTAAAAATTCCATTTAAAATCGGTAAATCTTCAATGAAAATCCAGTGCTTTATTTAGTTTCGAAATTGATAATAAATATTCATACACAATAAATTTTCATTATTGTACATAAAAATAAAAAGTGTTTATTGTTTTCAATCTTAACAGACAATAATAATATAAGTTTTAACATATTAATTTTTTTTATTTACACAGTCAAATGTACCAGATTTGTCGACAATGCCTCAAGAAATAATCAATGGTACATCAAGTTTTGATACATCCTTAAATTGCAATTGTACCTATGAATTCTTTAGCAAAAATAGTAGTTTCTATAGCAACAATGATCAGTTAGAGAAACTTGAGGTCAACAGCAGAGACAAGTTAATATTAGATGACAAACGTGTATATGCCGAGACAGTGAATGATAAGAGTGATCCATTGCATCAATACATGAACGAAAACGAAGACGAGGTATTTCTCCAAATCAATCCAAACAAACAATATCTCAGTGTTGCAGATTTTCCATTAATCAACAAATTCAAGAAGGCATTAGAGGGTACAATCCTTAGCATCTCCCCATACATGAAATTTTCGATACCATATCTGGAAACTGAGACAGGTAGAAATTGTATACTTAGAAGCTTTTTTCCGATGGAACTGTATTATTCAAAATATTTTACAGATGAAATTGAAAGTTAGTATTTGAAGATTTCTGTTTACTTTTTTATTTATTTGACTTATTTATTAAACAAGTTTATTAGGAAAAAATATTATGATTAGCCTTAAAATGTTTCATTATTTAATATACCAATTTTTCAAGTAAATTTAATTTCATATAAAAATTAATTTAAATTGTAATATTATAAATTAAAAATGATTCATTATATATTTAAATAATGTAAGCAGCTTACAAAGAATATAATAAATTTTTTTACTTTTATGATATACACTTAAAATCTCAAAATATAAATTTATAAATAGATGAGTTCATATTTTTTAAGAAAAAATAGAAATATATATCTTTTCAGATTATTTATATTTAATTTAAAAAAATTCATGCACATAAAAAAATACTTGTAAAAACGTTATACAGTCTCAATTTATCATTGTAAATAAAAAATCGAGTATTAAGTACAATTTTAAATCGTATATGTATATATATATATTTTAAATTTTAACCTTTTTGAAACATTGAAATTTTTTCTAATTTAGAAAATGTCTTGAAACTTTAATTTTCATACTTTATTTTTAATTTGCATTTTAATTTATGTATTATTTATCATGTGTAAAATTTATTATTAAATTAATATCTTTATTAGGATCAAAGTTGAACAATTTTATTGGAGAAGTTTCAAATTTTGAATATTCTACAAATAACGTAAAATTTAAACCAGAACATCCTTTCATACAGACAAAATTGACAATGAGTGCAGAGAGTCGTGAAGTACAAACGTTGCTTTCTCATTTTCGTGCATGTGGAAGCCAAGTACTACCCATAGACAGTGTATCTCAAGAAAAGAAACAAATATTACATCAAAATGAACGAATGGATCAAATAATATGGCCTGATTGTTTAGATTCATCAAGTCATCAAGGGTTGTCAGTTCTATTCTGTAGCTTTCTTCACAACAACAATACGTAATTTACATACATTTATGCGTTACAACATAACAAACATTATCGGTATTTTAAACTACACTTAAACTATAATTTAAAAAAATTTAAATTGTTCTTATTAAATTTATATTTATTTGACTTAGTTTTAATAAGAATATTTTAATCCAATGAGTGTTCTTTTTCCAAAATTTTATTTTTTCTTTAATAAATTTCATATTTTTAAAATAGTATATTGTTAACATTTTACAGAAACATTAAATTGAAAGATTAATAATACATTATTAATTTTTTTTTATTAACTTTCTTGTTCATTTTAACAACAGTAATAAAATTGAAAAATTAATATCATTTTATAAAAAAGTAAAATATGTTTTTTAATATTACTAAAACCTAAGTATAAATTTCTTCAATATTAGAAAAATTTTTAAACATTTCATAAAATTTTTACAGAAAATTAATATTTTTAATTAATAACACTAAAAGTTCTATTACTTAATTGATAAATGTTCTATAATTCTTTATTTTTTTTGTAAATTTTCATATACTATAAGTACATATAAATCTTATAATTATTAAAATACACTATAACATTTTTAAAATTATCATTAAAAATCTACATTGAAATAATTATTAGAATTGGTAATACGAAAAGTATAAATATTTTTGTTCTCAAAAAAATAGTAACAACGCTCCGGCATTTTGCGTCAATCCGTGGGTGGTAAATATGGATCTATATGGACGTAATGATATAGCGTTGGGCCGTTTTTTGGAGCGTTATTGTTTGACAACAGAATATAAATGTCCAGCTCAAAATTGTAGAGCCCAAATAGTACAACACGTGCGGCGTTTTGCCCACGACGATGGTTGTGTACACATAAGCCTGTATCAGATGAGTGCCAATCCTTTCGGTAATCTAGGTAAGCGACATATGTACTAATAATTTTTTAATTTAATCATAAAATTTGTATTCATTAAATACATTAATAATTACAATAAATAATTATATTCATTCTCTATTAGTTTTAAATAATTATTGTAAAATAAAAATTTTGTAATATTCGACAGGTCAAGAGAGTTCGAAACAGATATTTATGTGGAGCAAGTGTTGCAAATGTAAGAAGGTTTCTTCGGTTGTACCAATCTCTGATGACACCTGGTCTCTGTCATTTGCAAAATATTTAGAACTACGATTTCATGGTGGTCTGTATACTAGACATAATACTGATAATTCGTGTCAACACTCACTTCATCATGACCACGAGCAGTATTTTTCGAAAAGTAACATGCTTGCAGTGATGAGATACAGCAAGATATTATTATGGGAAATTTCCTTACCACCACCACTCATCTCTGTTATCTATGACCCATATATGCACACCAACGTAATTGAAGAAATCAAATCCTTAACACTTAAGAGTGATGAAGTATTTTCTAATATCAGAGAAAAGATCGGTAATCTGCAAGATGAATCAGTAATTAATGCAATGAAAGTACAATTTGCTAAAGATCAACAATATTTCAAAAACAAAATTGAAGAGCTGAAACTATTGCTTACTTCATCTTCCCCAGAGTATGAGAAAATTTTGGGTAAGTTATAAATTTTTTGTGAATTTTATATACTTCAAAATTATTATTTAACGATTATGTTCATTACATTGAAAATTCATTTTATATTATTTATAATGACATATATTTACTGATTTTAATGTATTTGGTATAATAAACTAATTTATTACATGCTTGATCATGCACTGTTTCAATAAGTTAAATTTATCTATTTAGATGTGTTCGAGAACCCAGCAGAATTTCGAATGTCAGGACATTATACTATTTTGCTTGAAAATTGTTTAAATATTTGTAATGTTTGTGATTGCCAAATATCCCCGCAGAGCCTACGAATATAGCGATAATGTTTTCCGTATATGTTTTCATTGCCAGTGATTTTAAACGGTCGCGTTTTCCCCACATTGTACTCGAAAGATCGATGGTGGTCAATATGACCATCACGTGCATTGCAAAGCACGTGGAATTAAATTAAAGGACAATATTATCTATGAACCCATGTGCAGTTGCTAAACTTCGTACGATTTGTTTTCATATCAAATAGATGCATATTTTGAAAAGTGTAAACATCAAGCCAAGCTCAGCGCCGTTGCATTGGTGAAACATTGCAAGCGACAGCCCGGCGGTTCGACGTGCGGCCGACTGTCGCTTTGACGTCTCCACAGCCTAAAAGGGCGTTGATACCAGTAGTCAAGGAGTACCAATGACAGCTAAATAATTAGCTGTCAAATCACCGAAACTTCCCACTTATAGATGAATAAGAAAACACCCCCCTACCGAGAAGCGGGGTGAACGCCGCAGCAGAATCTTTTTAAATAGTTTAGGATAAGAAAATATCTGATAAGGAAATAAACTCTTTGGAGTGTGCTACTCGCTAGACGCGATTGAAACACGAGCGGCAGCCGTCAACATTCAACCGCCCTGCACGCAAAGAAGAGCGAGCAAGCATGAACAGTGCAATCAAGGAAGCTACTGCTGACGCGCAACTCATATCAATTTCCCGTGGAATAAACTTGTACCTGATTCGACAATAATATCCATTAAGCAATTCTACTACTAGCATATAACCCCTCTTGATGTAAACTAACACGAGTCGACGCTTTATGATATTCAATTTACAGCTGAATAGTCCGACTGTGTAGACAAGAATGGCGTATAATTTATAAATACTTAACACCATTTCAAGCGTCGTGATATTCAATTTACGCCAGAATATGAAGATAGTTCAAGGGTTATAATTCAAGATTACAATAGCATTATATTTTTACTATATTGACTAGAGACAGCAATATATTTCAATACTCTTATATAAAAATTGTTTTAAAG
The DNA here is from genome assembly GCA_030522565.1 of Ceratosolen corneri. Taxonomy (NCBI): domain Eukaryota; kingdom Metazoa; phylum Arthropoda; class Insecta; order Hymenoptera; family Agaonidae; genus Ceratosolen; species Ceratosolen corneri. Next base: position 6,152 of record JAPYYT010001699.1, on the reverse strand, counting down.
TATTACACACGCCCTCTTCGTCTTCATTTCTTTCTACAGTGCTATCTCTCCTATTCCACTATCTGCCTCCCCTCTACACCACCTTGGGGAGAGTTTATTCTCGGGCTAATTCCCGAACTTTAATATCTTAAATTTAGGAAATTTCAGATAACATTTAAATTTACAATCAAATATTTATTCCGTTCAATAAAATACTCAAAATAAAATCAAATAAGTATATTTATTTATTTATTTTTATTGTGATTTTATTATGATTGAAAATTATTACACAATTAATTACAACTTGATTTTTTTGCAACTGTTATTAAATTTAATGTTATGATTCATTAATAATTTGGTTACAGACAAGCAATCAGATAATGGTGCACGTACTTTCATATACAGAATCGAGGACGACCTTGTAATACTTAAACGGATGATATCTGATACTGTATTGAACTGGAACGTGAAATTCGCTGAAACAACCTTCAAAAAGAAAGACGATCGCCAAAACCGTAAACAATCAGAGCGTAGCCATATTGTTAATAGTACTGGTAGTGGAAATATCAGCGAAATGATCGATAATAATGGTTACATTACCGAAGGCATAGCGTTAGAATCCCAAATTGAGACTTTCAATCCTATATTACCCGACTACAATGCCGTTGATGCTATTGCATCAATCCAAACAGATATACAGACAACTGAAGAGAGTTCGATTAATAATTTGCCAAAAGCACCTATCTTTGCCAATCCAGAGGAGATTATTATTATTCAAGGTAATAGAAATTAGCTTAATTTAGAGGACAAAGACGAGAAAGGGGTTTATAAATAATTACTTTTTTAAATCGCTCTACGTTGTTATCAACTATTGCATTATATTAAATTACATGAAATTGCTAATATCAGTGATATCATTATTTTTCATATTTTAAATTCGTTTTTATTTTTTAAAAATGCATCTGTTAGTTTCTAATTATATCAAATATTGATTGTGTATACATGTAATAGATATATTGCATCTAGTATTTCCAACTTTTACATAAAAATATTTAATGTTGTAATACATTATTTTTCACCTATTTAAATATTAAATTTTATATAAATGTAAAGATTTTATTATAAATCATTTGGTTTTGAATTTCTGATTAGAGCACATTCATTGATACTTTAGTATTGATTTTATTTTAAATTTCTAATTTTAAAAGAGTAAAAAATTATCTACATTGTAACAGAATAAATTATTCAAATTTTTAAATATAATTTGGTAAAATATAATATTCTAAGGTTCACCAAGAATTCATCAAAGATCATTTTCTGATATACTGCCTTCAAATTTTGAAGAACTACCTGATAAAAAGAAAAAGAAGAAAACTATTTTATCTCAGTTATTGCCCTCAACACCTACAATAAATATTATACCAAATCCACTTGGACCTTTGGAACATCATTTACTACCACTTGGGTAAAAAATAATTTTTATATAATCTTTAATTACAGCTTGTATGCATAGTTTTATTTTCAAATTTAAATTTTTTGAAACATTCTAAATATATAAATTGAGATATATTTATACCATCATTTTAATTTGCAATAATATATTTCAAGTTATTCAGATAAGTAAATTTTATTAAAACTAAATTATTTATATATTAGACATAAACAAAATTTAAAATACATTATTTTATTTACATAATTGCAAATATAAATATATAAACATATTTCAAGAAATGATAAAGTCAAATTAATAATTTATGGTCATTATGGAAAATTTATTATGAATCCATTAATAATGAAATTAAATAAAATTACCTTAGGGATAACAGCGTAATTTTTTTAGAGAGGATATTGATAAAAAAGTTTGCGACCTCGATGTTGAATTAAGTTAAATAGCTGATAGAAAGATTAGTTAAATTAAGTCTGTTCGATTTTTAAAAACTTACATGATTTGAGTTTAAATCGGTGTGAGCCAGTTTTGATTCTATCTTTAAATAATTAAATTAGTTTTGTACGAAAGGACTTGCTATTTTTACAATTGTAAAGATTATTGAATAATAATTAATAATATTTAATTACTTTAGCATAATAAACTATACAGTTTCAAAAGGATATAAAGATATAAATAAATTAAATTGTAGATCAGTTGTGCCAATCGTTGTGTATGAGGCAGAGCCATCCTCTATTATAGCTTATGCATTGGATTCACATGACTATAAGCATGCGTTACAAGAACGATTGCGAAGTATAAAGGGTCCAGAATTCATACCAAGTCCACTTAATCGAAGAAAATTACAAGAAAATAAGGAAAATGTAATTGAATGAATTAGATCTAGTGAATTTTAAATGTTGTTTGTTTTATCTTTCTTTATTTTTTAAAATTTTTTTTAATCTTTTTGATGAAAATTCATATTTTTTTATAAAAAATTTATATAACAGATTCTATATAAAAAAATTTAAAAATAAAAAAATTCAAACCTAACAATTATTAATAAATATTTAAATTGAAATATTAATAACATTGAAATATTTATATGTATATTGCATAAAAAAGGAGATTTTTAATTTAAAAATAATAATATAATATTTTTAATTGTATTAATGAAACTAATAATCAATTTGAAGTTTTATTTCATGCATATTATGACATGTCAAGAATATTTTAATTTTTCAATCTTTATTAACATATATATACTTCAACTATTATTTTACTTTTTTAGATCAGTCTAATGGAAATAGATAAAGTGATTCAACCTGTTGAAACAATTGTGAATGTAAATAATGCTGAAATTGATGAAGAGAGAAAAGTCGCCAAACAGCAGCAAAATTATATAGAAGTTCAATTTACAGATTCTACTACGAATTTTTATTGCAGAATATACTTTGCTGTACAGTTTGCTACTTTAAGAGAAAATCTTTTATCTTATGGAGAAGAAGGATATACTAGAAGTTTGAGTCATAGTATTCAATGGGCTGCTCGAGGTGGAAAAAGTGGGAGTGCTTTTTGTAAAACAAAAGGCAAGTTTATACTTTATATTATTATATATTATTGTATATATATGTATATTATTATTATTACAATATTATTGAATATATATGTACATAAATATATTATTATTTACTAAATTCAGGGTATTATAACTGTTCAACAATTTAAATTGTTATACAGATTATTATTTTGTTATATTATTTACATATATTTTAAGTATATTTAAAAATATTTTAAATTCTTAGCTAAATATACTTATTAATCTATCATTAATCTTGAATTATGAATTTTATCTTTTATAAATCATTGATGTATTGAATTCTTAGAAATTATCAATCTAATTTTATACACAGATGATAGATTTATCTTGAAAGAAATGACACGTATGGATATGCAGATTTTCCTGGATTTTGCACCAAATTATTTTGCTTATATGGATAAATGTCAAAAGACTAAACAACCTACGTTGCTAGGAAAAATAGTTGGAATTTATCGTGTATCTTTTAAAAATAACACAACCAATGCTGCACTTCGTATAAGTGTACTTGTTATGGAAAATTTATTCTATAACAGAAGTATTACTGACAAATTTGATTTGAAAGGATCAGTTAGAAATAGACTAGTAAACGTAGACGACATTGATCATGAAGGGGAATTAGTTCTATTAGATGAAAATTTATTAAATAGTAAGTAACAGACTATATGTATTCAAATAAAATAAATTTTAAAAAATGGTTTAATTTTGAGTAAAAATTGTAACGTCAATTAATTACTTCTTTCTAACTAGTTACATTTCTATCTGTAGATATAGATTTGCATATCTATTTACAACTTTTTTAATACTTTAATTATAATAATCTTATTATAATTAGTTATAACAAATATTAAATATTAAACAAATATTTTCTATCATTTATGGCCTTCAATGATTTCATTAATTTCAGTGAGCTGCGACTCGCCTTTATATATAAGACCACATGCCAAGGCTGTTCTGAACAAAGCTATTGAAGAAGATACTAAATTCTTAGCAGATAACTGTGTAATGGATTACTCATTGCTAGTAGGCCTTGAGCCAAATTCAGACGAACTTGTATTAGGCATAATTGGTAAGAATTTAGTTATATGTCAAATTTATTGATTACATAAAATTGTTATTTTTTTCTCTTAACAAAAATTATTATCAATATTTCCAGTAATTTCAAATTTATAAATTATGTATAATATTTTATATATTCTAAATGTATAGATTTAGAAAAATATGTTAAAAAATAATTAAAAATTTTAGGTAATATTACAATGTCTGTATATTAAAACTACAAACTTTTTTTATTAAATATTATGATATAGTAAATTATAAAAATTTTGCTTTTATTAGTTTATAACCAATAAATATATATGATGAATAAATATTTTTTTGAATTACAATATAAAAGATAAATGAGTAGTTTTTAAATTAATTATTAAAAAATTAATCGTATAAATTATTAAATTAATAAATCAATATTTCTTTTCAATATAGATTATTTACGAACCTTTACGTGGGATAAAAAGATAGAAACAATGGTGAAAAAATCGGGAATTTTAGGAGGTCAAGGCAAATTACCAACAATTGTCTCGCCTGTAGAATACCGTGCACGCTTCATTGCCGCAATGCATAAATATTTCTTGCCTGTACCAGATAGATGGACTGGTCTTAGTCGCGGTGTCATTACAACATAAAATAAACAGCAGTATATTTCAGATATGGCATGAAACCAGTATTATAAAAATATTTTTTTATAAAATAATGAAAATTTTTTTGGATATAAATTATTATAAATTACTTGCATAAACTAATATTTGTTTTATTTTTTAAAAACATAGAGGATTTAAAAATTAATTTTTAGTAAAAATTTAATAGTTGCTTTTTGTAATTTGATCTTATTTTGGTGAAATATTGTAGTATTATTTCAAATATTCTTTCAAAGTATATTTGAATTATAATTATATCTCTGTCATTTTAAATTCATTGTAAATATTTTTTTTAATTTGAATTTAATTTAATATGAAATTCATATATTTTTAGTTTTATATTTTATGACATTTTTCTATTTTGATAATACTTCTAATATACTAAATAATCTTCGGTTATTTTATTAATTATGAATAAATTAATTTTCATTGTTTTCTGTAAATGAAGTTTAGAGAACTAATTTTTAATGTAAACATAATTTACCTGTAAATATATTGGAGCTATTTCAAAAAGTTCTGTGACATAAGGTATTATTATATAGGTAACATTTATTATTTTACATATGGAAAATAGTCATTTCTATTTATAATGTTTTTATTATTAACATAAAAAATACAGTAATAAAATTCATAAATATTTTGTTTTATGTATAGTAGAATAATTTTTAAAAAATTTAAATTTCTTTAAATTTGTTTTTTATTAATTAATTATTTAATTAACTTAATTATCGCAAGTAGCTTAAAATTGTAATAATTAATTTGAAAAGAATAATCTTATGATCCTTCAATAACTAAATAAAAATTATATTAAATACTTATTAAATAATTGTTTTACTCATTTGTAAATTACAGATATTTGTTATTTATAGTCACTTATTTTTAAATTAATTATTTAGATTTCCAAGAATGGTTTTGAAAATTATTGATGCATGAATTGAAATAAAAACAAAAAATATAAAATTACTTTAATAACAAAAGAATATTATTATAACTAATATACTATTATGCAAAGACCAGATATTTAAAGTAACAAATAATATATGAAAATAATATTATATTTTGATATTTATATATGTTCGCGATTCCGATGAAACGCGAGTCGCTACATTTTAATTTTTGTTTACTTTTAAATGTGAGTCCTATAATGATATTCGGAGACTCTTTCACGCGATTTAGTTGAAAATTATTCTATTGGAAAGTCTCATACTTCGTGATTGCCGCTTTGTTTATACTCCCAAGGTTTCCAGGTAAAGCGTTGTGAGCTTTAGAATTGTCGCGCGCCTAATAACAAGGCTCCCCCCGCCAGTGTCTCAACCTTCACCCCTTTCACCCCCTTACCCACGCGGTTCCTCAAGTTCTTTTCTTTGTCTCTCGGCTTAGTGGAAAATTTGGTATCCCCCACCGCTGTCGCCGATCTAGCTAGTCCTCTTGCTATAAAATAGGACCGCAAGCTCGC
>JAPYYT010001698.1:0-98364 GCA_030522565.1 Ceratosolen corneri | reverse complement strand
TATTTTCAAATTATGGACAAACTTAAATTCCTTTTGTTATTTTAATAAAATTTTAAGTAGTATGTACAATCTATTTAATCTAATGATAATATTGTTTTAGTTCATTCTTTTTTGAATAAATATTTTCTTACTATTAAGTATTACTAAAATTTATTTAAATATATAAATATAATTTAATATTAATTAATTAATTAAATTAATTAAAGTTGAACGATAATAGTATTTTAATAAATTCTTGAATATTTTATCTACGACGATAATAGTATTTTAATAAATTCTTGAATATTTTATCTACGACCTCATATACCATATATAATGGACGTAGTTATCCTTTATATATATTTTTCTCATTTTCATGTATCCAAATTTAAAAAAAAAAACAAATCAGCGGAAACCAGATGAAATTCAAAGGATTCTGTTGTGTTAGGAAACTACGATGGCTTGAAAATTATTATACTGTTAATCCATTTAAATAATTTTAGTCGCATCAATAAAAATCTTATAAAATGAATGGAGAACATTTTATTCAGTTTTACAAATGACGTATTCCATATTATTATTCCGTATATCTACTTTAAATATATTATATAAATTTACCATATTTATGTATATAAATTTTATTACATTTCTATATAAATAATCTTTTATTAATCTTTATATTTTCAATTAAATAATTGTATAAGATATATTATTTTTTACAAATTATTTAAAGTTTTTAAAAAAATTTTTAAATATTTTATACACAGATAACATAATACAGCATAATCTGACATATTTAGCACGGTTATGTTTTAGCGAAACCTACTTATAAAATATAACGTTTGAAATTGATAAGAAAAATTAATTTTATGACTTGATAAATGACTTAATGGTTTTAATAAAATAATTTTTAGAACGATTATATTAAAATCAATTTATTAAGCATTTATTACAATCACAACTTAACTAACTATTTTCAACATTTTAATAATACATATATGTTGATATTTAAATATATTATTTTCATATTTTAGATATTGTATTTAAAAAATTATTTATATATAATAATATAAATAATAATTTTAAATAATAATCCAAATAATAATTCAAAAAAAATTATATGTAAAATATTTTATAATATTACATAAAATAATTTTTAATTTGACATATAATTGACATATAATTACACATAATTTTTGTAAATGCTTATATTAATATATAATTGAGGTTTTATTTAATTATATTAAAAAAATTTATATTAAAATTTATTAAATACATCTTGTAAGTATTAATATTAATATGAATACTATAATAAAATTAAAAATGAACTATTAACAAAGATCATTTAAATTAGACTAAAAATGTCTTTTTAGTAAATTGCAAAAAGTATAAACTAATAAATAAATAAATAAATCTATCAAAAAGAATATATACCATTGTCGAGGTATCCTCTACCAAGCTCTCGTGGGCGATTTAGCGATAGCGATTTCATCTGCTTGACTCCCTAATATTAAACAGTGTGGATATAATAGGACTGATGTTGGTGGTAGGATTGATTAAATCGTTAAACATGTGTGTGTGCTATTTTCTAATTATTTAATACTATATGCTCTATTGTTTTGTACAGTGGATGATTTTTGTGATAATTATTGTGCGTGGTTATGTGTGCGTAATTATGTAGAAGTCGCGTAATCGTAATTGATAATGGCCTTAACGCGTGAACGGAGAATCAATGGTATTTGAAAATCCACCATGCGGTTTAGCCTCTTAAACTGAGTTGCAATGACAAACTTCGTTGTATTAAGGGTTCAATTGCATGATGACCCTACGTTGTATCTCTTTCTTACGTACTGCGTAAGTAGTCCCAAGAAGGTCTAAGACCCTACCCCTCGCGAGCAGATTACAACAGTTCGTCGACCAGATGGGGATGAGCGGAAGAGGGTAGCTTCCCTCTTCATATGTTGCTCACAAGACTTCAGCAGTTCCTTTTATCTACGTCTTTCCTGAATGTAAATCTATGTCTTTCCTGAATGGTACTCACTTCAGCTGTAGGGAGTGCAAGTACTTTGAAACGATTCACGACTGCGCTTAAACCAATCTTCGTTGCCTTGTTGTGGCTTCTGCCAGGATTCTCAAGTAAAAACTATACGTTAATCAGAAATAACCAAAATCGCACTGACTTGACTTCATTCGATTTTCCTCATTGGTACTGCGATCGGCAATTTGTTACACTAATTGTTATTCGTGCACTGAGTTTTTGGTCCTTGTTGTTTTTGACCGATAGGCGGGCTTTTTCTTACTCGCTGTCACACTGCGTCCGAGTCGGCAGCGCAGGCTGAGCGGGAAAGCCGTGAAATCGTCTTGTTTTGACTAGCCCGGCTCAAATGGCGGCAATTGTACTTGCAATTATTAAATAATTACACTGCGAACTAATTTAATTAATTACATTAGTCAAATTACACGGTGCTGACGTGACGTTGGTTTATTACACGGATTTCTGAACAACCATACTCTAAATATTAGCATCAAGCCAATGAATCGTACATATTAAATTTGAAGAACAAAGAAACTACAAATTATTATTTGTGATGATAATATTATATCCAAAGGAAATGAAAATCAATCGATAGCTTTCTCGTTTTAAATATTTAATTCTTTTATTTAATTAAATATTGCTGAATATCTTAAAGTCAAATAAGAAGCAATGTATAAAGTTTGTTTGATTTTTTGGTTCAGTATTTTATATTGTTTAAACAGTTCATTCTAATTTAAAAAATAAAAATAAGGAATGAAAAACATAGTATCAAATAGATAGGTAGAGTAAGAGAAAGAGAGAGAGAGAGAGAGAGACAGAGAGAGAATGTGAATAAAATGAGAAAATGTTTTAAAAGATGCATGAAGATAAAAATTATGTACATAATAATTATAGTTGGAATTAATAACACCATTATTGTTCAAGTATTATAATTGTTTGGTCACTTATCAAAATTTATAATTATTAAAAATATAAAAATATCAAAAATCTTCGATAAAATAATATATTAAAGGTTTAATCATCACCCTAAATTACTAATACTACTATGAATAAAAGTAAATATCGTTAGTTATGTAATAGTAAGAAAAAGCGTATAAAAATATTATTTATTTGTTACATATAGGTTAATTAAAAATTTTAAATTAATTTTATCCATGAATTTCATACATTACTATCTTCGCTAAAAACATTTTTATAAAAAAAAAACAAAATTTTTTATAGGGTACTACCTACATTTTTAAAATAATGTTTATTAACATTTTCATTCAAATAAAATAATGATTAGGTCAACTCCACATATACTTTTTTATGAATTGTTAATATGCACATTAAAATATAAACATAGAAAAATATATTCTTGATAATAAATAGTAACTATGAAGTTTTTGAGGTTTTTCAACTGAAAAAAATGAAAAGTTCATAATTACATACAATAAAAGCGCTATCTAAATCCTGAAGTATAATTCAAGTAATTTTATCCGAAAGAAATTCTATAATTGAAATTATATTTATTATGATAAAATAAATTAAAAAAATTTAATATTCTAGCTTCTACATGTAATAAGGAAGTTATTACTAAATAAATGAATAATTAGTATGTGTGAATTTTTTACGAGTTCAGCATGACGAATTTGAAAATATTAATATTTACTTTAAAGTAGCATAAAAATATCAAGATACTGCTAAAATTTTTTCTATATAAAGATATTTAATGTTTAAGATTAATCGAAAGAGTATTAAAAGTATGTGGTATATTAATATTATATTAATTATATTATATTATACTAATATTATATATTAATATTATGTAGTAAAATATTGTAATAAACTATATTATAATAAACTAAAAATTTTAATTAATAATTGTAACTAAGATGAACGCTAAATATTTTATTATACAGTACAGCAATGAATTGTATACGTCATTAAAATAATTAATTAAACATTTTCAAATGAACATAAGCAACAAAAATTTTCAAAATATCATATTGTTACATTAGGTGTCAAGGTTGACAAAATATTATAAATATTAGGAAATTAAATCAATCAAATGAACGAAAAAAAGGAATAAAGAAAATAGTCGCAAAACATTAAATAAAAAAGAAAATAGTAGTGTTCTACGGGGACGAAGAGAATAATGGGTTGCAATTTAATCTTGCACATATAAAAGAAAACACCCTGTTCTAATGTAGTTTAATTCGCTAATGCAGCTGAGTTAATTACAAAATTACTCTATGTATGCACTCTATTCCTATAGTATAAATAATAAGTAACCGTCAATACGAATATATGATATTTACAAAACGAAAATTTTCTTATACCTTTGTATTTCATTATGTAAGTAATACATTAGACACCATTAAGTTTTTTAAAGTCATTACATCTGTTTTATAATGATCAATTATTTTGGCATAAATATATTATATTTATTATTATATATTATATTGAAGATCTATTCTCGTTAATTATTCAGAAATATAAGAGTCTTTCTCTTTTTTATATATAAATATACAATTAATTAATAAAAATAATGTATTTTTATAATATAATAATCATATTTAGTTACAATTTATATTTTTTAGTATATTCTATTAATTAACTTCGCTTAAATTGATTATATTTCTATAATTATAGGATAATTAGATTAATAAATTAATTGCCTATTGTATATTCTTATAATTTATTTAATAAAAATTATATAATATATAAACCAATTGTATCCTCAATAAATAATTCAATTCTATATCATACATATAAAATAAACTTGGAAAATAATAAAATTATAATAGTGTATATCATGTAAGAATATTAATTATGATCTTGAATTGTTAGAAATTTATTTATAATAAAAATTTAATTCTAATTTATAATAATTAAAATTTATTTACTTAAATTAATTAAATCAAAGTGTTTAAAAAATTCAAATATTTATTTCATAAATTATACATTCAACTGAATATTAAATATATGGCTTCTCGTGCTAAATAATCTAATAACCATAGAATTAACATTAACAAATAAATATAATAGCACTATAAGTAATTAGAAACGTTTATTAATTTTCATATTAGATAAAGTATTCAATATAATTTTATTGGTTTAATTTTACTGAATTTTTGATAGATTATAGTCAATTATAATAAAATCAATTGATAATGAGTGAAACCTAGAGTATATTAAAATTTAACAATAAATTTTTAAATAAAGTGCACTTACTTTATTCAATAATATGTAAATATAGAGAAAATTTAAATTAAACGATATGTACGTTAAATAATAATTAAGCTACTTTTTCTATATTTTCTCTATAAGTTATTTTCAGTTTGAGAATGACATTATGCTAATGCTATATTTAGAAAAATAAATAAATAAAAAATTATATCGAATTATAAATTAAATTTTATTTTTATATCGTATATGTTTATTTAATGTATTTAACTGATTAGTGTACGTTAAGATGTTAAGATGGAAATGGTTATGGAAACATTAAATGAATTGCATCAGTAAATTAATTTATTTAATTATAGATGTGTTTGATGTTTGTTAAATCTTTGAAAAGCATTTATATATATGCATGAAAAGCAGCCAACATTCACTTAAAAAATATCAATAAAAGAAAGACATATAAAAACACTCTCCGACGAATGAGCTTCTTAGATCTTTCTCAATTAAGTAAAGCTTTCCCAAGTCAACATCATCAAATTATGATGAAACTTCTAGCGCCTTTTCTCATACTTCCATGCGTCATGGTAAATCAAAGAGCTTCAGCTGCTCTTCCTATCCGCGCGCGCGCGCGCACACACACACACACCCATATGCAGTCTCTGGTTACTCTTTTCACCAATCGCTCCACGATTAAATGCATCTCCATACAAGCAATACAATCATTTTGAGTACCTAATTGGCGATTTGGTCTAATTGAATACACTATCCAAATTAACTTATCAAGTTTAGAGCAAAACGTTTGTGTTTTTGAACCCCAATATTAAGTCATATCTACTTATATAGTTAATTGCGAATTTTATGTATATCGCATTCTTTTGAAAATTGATTTATTCTACAACATTTTGAACCAAATACATTTTATTATTACGTGTAATATAATTGTGAATACATTTAATAATAAAATAAAATTTATTTATTTAAATACTAATTAAATAAGAGAGATTTTTCGTTTGTGGGAAAGTGTACTTTCTTAAATTTCATATTATTTCACTCTGTATCAAGTAATATTTTGTAAAAAAATTACATAAAATATTTTTAAAATGAATTAAATTAAAAAATATCAATTTCTTTAAATTTCATTCAATTAATTAATACGTATATATAAATTTTTATTTAGTTCGTAAATTCAATTATTATTTCTATTATTTATTATTAATTATTAATTATTATTATTATTACTATTACTATTATTATTATTATTATTAATTATTAATAATAATTATTATTACTATTACTATTATTATTATTATTATTATTATTATTATTATTATTATTATTAAATGATGTAAATGTAATGATTCAATATGTATTGAATATATATTAAAGTTTTATATAAGAAAAATCCAGAAACTATCGACTATTTTTTATTTTTTATTAAAATTAATTTCTTTCTATTCCTTGTTGAAGCAAAAGAAAAAGCTGACATATTAGCTAGTAGCAAAGTGATAATTCTGGATATAAAAGTTGAAGAGACCTCATTTATATTTCAGCACAGCTCTGATTTAATCTAAGGAGGGATTGAGAAATCTTCTGCGAGGGAAATTTGGAACAACTCCTCTCGTCAATTTTTCACTGAGAAGCTGTGCCGATGATTTGTTAGTTGGGCGTAGCATCTCATGCTCGATCTACTAGAGGACATCACATTGTCGCCGTGTATCCATGTGCGTACGTGCCCGAGAAAGTACCGACAACGAATTATTTGGTCGCGTAAGAACGAGGTGGGCGTGTTGAAGTGTAAAGAAGGGACGGGACGTGCGCCAGCATCTGACTAAGAAGAAAAAGTAAAAGAGGAAGCGAGCTAAGAGAGAAACTCGGTTCTGTAAATGCGTTCGGAAAAAGAAGCCAAACTAATTGGAATTTAATTAATTCGACCGATTTAGACTACTTAGTATTTAAGGTTTTTATACATTAAAAGCTTATTATTATGAATTTAGAATTTTAATTCTTTGCTTTTTTAAATCGTAATTTAGATCAATATATTTGCTTTAATGAAGTGTAATAATATAAAACTAATAAGTGAAATATGAATTAATATAATCACTTTAGTATATTCTTATGATATCCTAAAAAAAATAAAAATTTATTAAAGTAATAAAACAAAAGTATACTTATATTTATAAAATTCTATTATAAGTATAAATATGTAATTATGACAATTTTTTTACTAATTAATTGTTTAATTTATATTTTAAATTAAGTATTATTTATTTTATTATTATTAAATATTTTAAATATATATTTTAAATATTATTAAATATTATTATTATTATTTCTAGATATATATTATTTCTAGTTTACATTATTGATAGCAAAAATGTAAAATAATTTATTTCCATTCAATTCGATTGCCACGCACCAGTTAATTTATAAATGCAAGCTCTTAAATAAACTAAACAAGCTATTCTGCTCTGAAGGCTTGTAAAAATATCCAATAGCTCAATTGCGCTCCGAATCCTTTCTAACGGGCGTGCCAAGCCTTGTCAACATAGCTCGTCACGTCATGTGCAAAAAGAAGGGAAATTGGCACTTGGCACGAGCTCCGTGAAATCTTCGCACTTACGTTCGCGCGTGTGCAAGAGCGACACGTGGTTACATCCATAACCAAACGGACAACGCGCGACCGAAATAGAACTAACCGCACGACTTTGAATCACTAATCGATACGACCCGAATACCTTACGTTATTTTTTTCATCATCATAAGGATATTATGTAATTATTGCGGACTTTGCAACTTGATTAGGAAGCAGAATTAAACTTGGCAACTTCGCGACTTCACACTCACTGGACGACTTATCTATACGGTGAGAAATGCCCACCAAGTGATTGAGTTACATCAATTCGAAGGATTATAAACGACTAAAGTTAATACAGAAATAAGTGACGAGAAGTTTTTCTTAGTTGTCATTGCTTTTTTGCTTTTGAGATATTTCATATATTTAAATAACTTAACAAATGTCATTTATCACTTTGTGAATTAGTATGAATAATAAAAATTTTAAACAAAATGTAATGTAACTTTTTTCCTATTTATTACGTTTAGTCTTCCATTAATATTCTATTAATATATTCTATTAATAATAATAATATTAATACTAATAATATCAATATATTCTATTAATATTCTGTTAATATAATAATACAAAAATAAGCAACATTAAATAACATCTTCAATATTAAATTCAATTTAATATATTTATACTTAATTTTGTATCGATGTTTCCTTAACCTTGATAAAAACCTCCAATATTAGAATTTTATTGTGTTTTATTAATTAGCAAAAACTAATGTTATACATACTACTGTAAATAAATTACTTCAGATATTATTAATGGATGGAAAGAATAAATTTTTTACTTCAAACTAAATTTATTTTTGACTCAATTTATTTAAGTTAATTTAATTGTTTACATTTAAATTCTAGGTAATCAGTAACAGATCTTTTACTATATTGATTTCATAAAATAGGTGCAAAAATAAAATCGATATACTATGTTATTAATATTTAATCAAAATACTTATTTTAAACCAATATTAAATATTGTACACAATGTATGTTAAAAAATATTAATTAAATCAGATAAATATTTGTATTATATTAATAAAGTCTACTTTTTTTCATTTAGAAAATAAAAAATATTAATAACGAATTAAAATTATATCGATTGAAAATTATTAACAAATAAATATAGAATAATTAAAATAATATTATAGAAAATTTAAATAAATAAGAATCAATGAAACCTAAAGTATAACAAATTTTGTAATAATAAAAAAAATATTATAATCAATATTGTACGCATTGTAATAATATAGTTATTCCAACACAGTGATAATGAAAAATAACATAATTTTAATATAATTTTGTACAAAATAATATAATTTTAATAACAAGAATTAAGCAACAACAAAATATATAATTCATTTAAATAACATTAAAAAAATAAAATAAAAATTAATCACTTTAAAATCCCTCTTTTAATGCATAATTTATAACAATATAATTTATAAGAATACTTAATAGGAGAAATACATTTGTACAATAAAAAAGTTAATATTTATATTTTTGCATTAATTATAGAATTTTTTTTAGTAATAAAAATTGAAAAAATATATTTATGAATAATCTCCCTTCTAATTTAAAAATATTAATTAAGCTTATTTATTAAAAATATTATTTGCTTTTGATAAATTCTATTTTTTCATTTTTAATTGTAATAGCTTATTAATCAATTTGTATTAAATCCAGAAATGATTGTAGATATAGTAATTCATATATGCAAAGAACTGCTTCTGGCACTGAAAAGACAAATTATTCTTCCTACTCATTTTTCTTTCACTTAAACGCATAGTATCGAAAAAATCACTGTATGTAGTATGCAAGGGAAATAGGGTGCGAAAGTCAAGAAAAAAAAAAATTATAGTGACACGACAATCGCACCTCTTTCGGGACTGACGTACACCATCGTCAACACTGTCTCTTCAAATAATCTCAAAGACAAAGAGGGGCAGTGTAAAGTCACTGTAAGTGCACCGTTTATTGCAATAGAAACCTATTATGTTAGGTTTCCATTTATACCATGTGTTTCTTTCTAGTACGATTCTAGAAATGTGACTAACAATAAAATGAAATAACGAAAATTTTATCTTTAACTAGATAATTCTTAATTTTATTTTAAATTCTACTTTCAATCATGACTGAAAAAGTTATTTTTTCGTTCTGAGAACTTGAGTGAATAAATGTATTGTTTTAAATCTATCACTTTTTTATTTATCATATATATATATAAATTATTTGTATCTAAGAATTTGTAATTATATAAGATTATGCAAAGATTAGTAATTGATATAAAATTAAGAAACTTAAGAAACATTTACATATATAATTAATTAAATTAAAATGATAATTATATTTGTATATATGTGTATATAGTTATTAATTTATTTATTACATATAACAAATTTTTGTTTTATTATTCAAATGTATTATGTAAATTTGAAATTAATTTAAATAGAAAATTTCTAATTTAAACGTAAAATTGGAAATTAATGAATATATTTATAATTTTAACGTAATAAAAATTAATAGATTTATTAAAAAGTAATAGAAAGTTCAAAATTTAAATAATTAACAATTTATATATAAGTAAATATATTGTAATAATTATAGTAAAATTAAAAGTGAAAATTCATATTTATAAAATATAAATTTTTATTTAATTAAAAAATGTTGTTTTACTGTTTTCCTCTGACCGACGAAATCTAAAAATAATTAAAAAAACAGAAGCAAAAAGGAAGGAAAGTTCCACACTTGTAATTTGGTGACGATGTTCAAGGCGGTTCAAGATGATAAAAGAAAGAAAGAAATTTATATATGTATACAATGCAATAAAACAATTGACACACGTGGATACGAGCAACGAAAGATGCTAGTACCATTGGGCTTAAACCTGTTTTTCAATATCCTGTTTTTTTGGCTCTTCGGCACAAAGCGATTCCAGAGGAGGTAACTAATATTCTCGTATAGCCGTCAACAAAGTGAAAATTAATGGCACCCAATGATACGTTTCTGCATATCATTAATGTACTAACGATCATTTTAACTAACTTAGAATAGTAAATACATTCACCTTTCAAAAGCCCACAATAATCCGTTTAAACACCAATGATCGTAAGTTTGATTTAGCAATTGAATATAAAATTTTTTGAATTCATTTTTATAACTGAAAAAAGACAGTTTATTTTTTGTAATCATGGATCGACTCTTGCAATATTCATTATCACGAAATTTCTACTCTCATAGAATTTCTGTTTATAAAAACATTAACTGTATTTTGGATAAATAATGAAATATTTTAACTTAATTTTTTATTCAAATGAATAATGTTTTTTATAAGAAAATAACTGTTCAGATATTTAATAAATAAAATGATTATAAAAAATAATATATAATTTTTATCTCCTTACTATTTAAATAAACTACTTTAAATAAAAATTAAAAATATTTTTTGAATTTAACTTCAAAAGTTCGATATAGATAAAAATAAAAATAATAAGTAAAATAAAATGAATTTTTTTATAAATTAAGTATTAACATTAATATAATTTGATTTAAGTAAATTGGATTCGTTCATCTATTATAAAAGTCATTAATTTGAAAGATTATTAGTGATTTTACGCATGTTACGTTTGTATAACTGTTCCAAGAATATTCACATAAAATTTTACAAATACAAAAATTGTCTGTGTTTAGCTAAATAATACTATATTTACATTTATTAATTATTTATATAAATACAATTATTTAGTTTAAATTAAAGTTTCATTTCTTTTAATACAGTGAGCGTCTACTTAAATTAATTTAACTATACTATATTATTAGCGACTATATTAGAAATAAAGAATCTTGTTGTGATTCTCCACGAAATATTATAAACTATTAAAAATAAAAAGAATTAGCAATAAAGATTTGCTTTAAATAAGTGATTGACTAAAAATTTTCCTTAAATTAAATTAAAATTAAATTTTATGCGAATTTTTTGAAATTCAAATTTTATACAAGATTCGCGTTATTTCCTTTCTTTTATCAATCAACTCATATTTCACTAGCTTATATATTTTTAATTATTTCATTAATTAATTCATAAAAAGTATAAAGATTATATTAAATCATGAATAATCAAATGAAAAAAACACACAAAATAATTTAAAAGAAAGAAGAAATAAATCATAAGATGAAATTGCGAATTGTCTGAGCATTTTTTCATTTTTAATTCAAATCACTTAACTCTTAATTTAAAAAATAAGCATGACCATTAAATGAGACTGTACATATGAAAGAGACATGCTCAAAGGCGAAATTCCAGTCGCAATTTTTCACTTTGAAATCGAAAAAGTGAGACGCAAATAAAGACAATCAACCAAATACACAACGCCTATACGCACAAATAAAAGTGTAGAAAAGAACCGCCCTCTTTTCATTTCTTAATGCGCTTCGTATTTTCCTCCCCCAAATTGTTCGTATGCAACCGCTGAAAAGATTCCCCCGTTCGCGCTTATAAATCACCACAACTCGCGTTCAATGTACCAAGAGAATCCCTTGCGTAAGGTCTTTTGGGCTTTAGATGAGAGGAAAGAAGGAAAAAGAAGAAAAGAAAGAGCAGTGAAAAAGGGAGAGAGACTCATAGCCGATTCTCACAAAGTGATATTCCGCGTGTGTGGTGAGCCTGTGTGACGATCTCGGAATTCCTAATTCTTCGAAACCGTCGAAGAATTCCCGAAAGGTCCATTCAAGTTCGAAGCATATCATTAGGACTCGTTTTCAGGTATATATACTCGCGCATTGCGTGAATGGCAAGATTTTTTTGCCTTTTATCATCGTTTCTCCTTCTTTTCTATTTCCATCTTTTTCTCTTTCTTCCGTTATACCCTTTGCGTATGTTACCCTATCATCCTTCCCATCTTTCGTTTCTCGTCTTTCAGTTTGCCTCTTTCTTTCTTCACTCTGTCTCTCTTATTTCCTTTTTCCTCTCCCTTGCTCTTTCATTCTTCAACACATCACTATACTTCTCTCTTTTTCTCTCTCCCTCTCTCATTCTCTTACTCTCTTTCTTTTCCTCTCGAGGTCTTTCACAAAACAGACTTTTATATTCCTCAATCACATCTTCCTATCTACCCGCTCTGTGTTTCTTCTCTCTTTCAAACAGTCCCGCTCCAGCTGCTGGTACTGACGTTACTGCTGTTTGTATTGGAAAAAAAGAAAGTTGCACTGAATTAATAATATATAACGATCAATTTTGTAGATATTATTTACAAATTGTTAAACTTTTTTGATTTTATGTAATTCATAAATTAATATGAATTATCTAATGATACAAAGATTTTTTTTATTATTATACTAATAGCATATATGAATAGTAACTATTTCAGAAGATTCAGTAAGGTGCAATATATATATATATTTTTTTATTTTTTCATTTATTTTTAAATCTGATATTTTAATTCAATTTACATCTTTTGCTATTAAAATATATAATTAATTGATTACATATCTCTTATAAAATATTTTGTTTCAATTAACTATAAAAAATCATTTTTTGTCTTAGTCGTTTTGGGTCCATTTTAAATATTCATTATATTTAGAGTTACACTCTCATAAAATAGCAGCCATAAAAATATCTATTAGGTATCATAATAAAATAAGTAAATTTAAAAAATATAATATATGTTAATAGGAATTAATATATACGTAGATTGTTTATATAAATATGTTTTAAAATTAAATGTTATTTAATAATGTATTTTAATAGTGTTAGAAATATATTTCTTTAAATATTTAAGTATTAAGTGGTGAAAAAAAGGCGTTTGCATATATCTATTTTGCTACCGTACATATAATTTTAAATAAATAATTTTAAATAACATAAATTTTAAATAAAAATAAATTTAAAATTAATAAATTTACGATGAAATATTTATTCAGATTATATTCAAACATTAAATAGTTATTTGATAACATCTACATTTATCTACAAAAAGCTTTTTTGTAATAATTCAAATTTAATCATATATAATGAAAATAAATTTTTTTTAATGATGATAACGAAAAACCAAATGAATTTCTCGCTTCTATCAGAACTATCAAAACATGACATACACACTGTCATTGAAACGTAAAAGCTGTTTCATTCATTTGGCCCATTCATCCCATAACATTCAGACCAAAACTCGAAAAATAAGAAATAAAGCTAAATCCTCCCGCGGCAAAAAAACTCGTTCTCTCTTATGTTTCGAACACTTGATTTTACGCTGAAAGTCTTTTCTCTCTGGACTCTTGTTATTGAATTTATGAGAGGACCTTTGTCAACAGCTTCAGAAGCTCGTTCCGGCCTGTTCTCCATTTCGATTATTATCTTTCAGAGTATCTATCTTTCTATGTATAGTTCTCCTTTTATTCCTCACACATATAAGCTCGCGCATGGGCTCAACTAAAACACAAACACATATAAGTTTTCTATATTAAAATACAAAAATTTCTATATTTATTATTAGTACGGTAATGTACTAATAACAGAAAGTTAGTTTTAATATAATATTATATTCAGTTAATATAGCATGTTCACTTATTTTTAAAAATTAAATTATTTAAGTAAGAAAAAATTATAAGTTAAATGTTCCATTACAATAATATCTCAATTTTTACATATTTTTAAATAAAATTTTATTAACTATTGAATATTAAATAATATAAACTTTATAATTAAAACAATTTTTAACTTATTTATAACTATTACCAAAGCAATATTTATTTTTACAAGCAGAATTTATTTTTTATAAATAAAATGAATTTTTTTAAATAATTGATTCACCGTGTATTTCTAAATGATTTACTATGATTTTGATTATAAAAATTATATACAAAATTAATAAGATGTTAATTAAGAATCTAAATAGTATATATAATATAAAGATTATTATGATCCTACATGGACAAATTCATAATAACTTAATATGCTTTTATTCATCTAAAGAAAGTTAAACAGGGTTTTCCAATGTAATAAAAATATTCGTTACTGTATTTAATTAGTATCTAAATAATAATTCGGTACAATATTAAATTTGTTTGTATTGACAATTCAATAAACTTCTAAATTGTATTAAACTCCTTTAAGCAAATGTTATTTTAAAACATCTGATACCATATTCCATACTATTCTTTATTAAAATCAACTTATAATTTCAATACATACATGAGTATTATTAAATACTGGAAGGTTGTATTATTCTTTCTTTTTCACGTTCTGAGTGATAGTCCCCTAATAGAATAAGAGATTATTCATACATATTATACATACATCATACATATTGAAAAATGATTTTGAATAATAATTATTTGTTTCATATGTTGATCATTTCGATATATATTTTTGCGTCCAGTATTCCGGGATATACATCTACTTACTACCTTTCTTGGAGTGCGAAAGCAAGGTCCACCAAAAGTTAATTTTGTGCCTTCTGCATTGATCAGCCGTCGTACATTAAGTACATCAACTTTTTCACATAAGCGAAATCAGTGCGAATAGATAGTCGGTTGACGAGCAAGTATGTATACGAGAGAAAGAAATCGGCAGTGAGAACAGAAGCACCGTCATCAGCTCGTTAACGCACGCGGCCTTGGCGCCGCCGGCGGCAGATGTCCACTTTGATTGCTGCCGCGTACCTTCTTTCGTTATTCTCCCTTTGTCAGGGCCCCGTTTCTGGCAAAATATAGCGAGATTCCACAAAAGCTTGGAGTAATTGCTCTTCCACACGGTATCAGACTTTTCCTTTTCCGTTTTCACATGGATGTAAAGCTCATAGAATTGTTGCGAATAAGAGGAAATAGATTCAATATTATACTTGGCGATGTATAGTAAATAATTTTATAGAAGGGAAAAGGTAAATAGGTCGAATAATCTTTTTAATTCCAGTTTATAGAAATTATTATGTAAAATGTTAAACATAAAT
Organism: Ceratosolen corneri; assembly: GCA_030522565.1. NCBI lineage: Eukaryota > Metazoa > Arthropoda > Insecta > Hymenoptera > Agaonidae > Ceratosolen > Ceratosolen corneri. The sequence goes on along the minus strand of JAPYYT010001698.1, from coordinate 82,620 downwards.
ATAAATGCATATTGACATGCATTTTCAATTGGATAATTCATTAGATAAATATAGTAATTCTTTCTATGATATATGGTCATAATAATAGCAAAAGATTGAAAGTACTTATATTTGCTGTCCAATCACTGTAAAAAAAGTGAATCTAATCATAAAATGAAAAAAAAAAATAATTATAATTGTATGAACTTACAATTTCATGCTAAGTATATATACTGGGTTTATTGGATCACAAGAATATGAATTAGTACATTACTTATTTAATGCACTTGTAATTAATGTCACATATTTCACAACCAAAGAGTATTAATAGTGGTCCGTTAAATTTAACTTGTATGTTCAAATTGAGAAATAGAAATTTATTTGTAGAAATTTGTAGTTGAGTAATTTATATGTACGAACATATCCTTGCCCATTAACAGTTCAAGTAATATATATATATATATATCTATACAATCTTATTTAAAATATTATAATCTGTTCTTTAATAAAAAAAAACTTTTTCTTATTAACGATTAAACATATATTCGCATAAATACTCAAATTTTTTATATATCGCATTAAAGCAAGTATAAAATATTTTATCGTACCTATATAAATTGAATTTTTAAACAAAAATTTAATAAATTCATTTATGACTATATTTAATTGAAAATAATAAATTTAAAGAAAAAGTATAATTATATCATCAAATAAAACAAAATCATTTTACTTATAAAAACCTATTTAGAAATATTATAAATATATACACTATATTAGCAATCTATACTGTCTATATTGATTATTCTATTCTATTTTATATTCTATATTCTATATAATATATTCTATAAACTATATTGACAAAAATGTACATAATGTTATATATATTTCATTTGTAAAGCTTGAAATTATAATGAAACAATTAAGTGTACTGATACAACGTATATAAACTTATAAAGTATATAGAAAAAAAATAATTTAATTTGTTACTATTAAGCAAAATATACCTTTATCTTTAAAATATACCTATTATCATGAATATATATACATATATATACATATATTAATATATTTATATAAATGTATATAATTTTTTTAACTAATTGTATTTAAATTTTTTAATAATAATTTAATAATAATTTTTTAATAATAAATAACCATAATAAATCAAAAAATTTTTTAAAAAATATAACAGTTTAAATGAAAATTTAAACTTGATTTCAATATTTTTATCGATAGAATCTAAAGTAATTATTTAACAATATAATTATAATTAATAACAAAATATTTGCAATAATTATATAAAAATATTTAGTAGCATTTATAATATATTAAATTGAATGATGCATTACATAAATTATGTCATTTATAAGTTAAATTAATTCACAGTGCTTTAAAAATACAATTAATCCTTGAAAATATTTACAAAAAATGCTAAATATGTATTAAGATATTCTATTTAAGAATATTTTAGGATTATTGATGTATCCAGAGACCTTTTAATCTATTCATATAAAACACAGAGTTGGTTCGTCTATATCAATTGTTAGAAGAATGGATCTATACGACCATTTTTCCACCTCCGTGATGTCAATCTTATACGCGTTGGCAGTCCACTCAGATTTTATGCACATATTGCGAGAATTTAGTAAAAATAGATAATTTGCTGAATATATAAAATGTGCCTCTTTTTCAGTTGAAGGATATTTGTAATTATTATATATAATAAAACACTGAATTTTTAGTAAATTCGTCAAGTACTATTTTATTAAATTAAAAGCATGAAGTTTATACCGTTTGACAATTATTTCAATAGATATGTATTACTCAAGAAGTTAATGATTCTAACGAAAAAAATAGATCGTTAATTTAATATAAAGTATTGAATTATTAATTGTTGCATTTTTACTAAAATAAATTTTATTTGACATACACGCATACACGTGCATATACACACGCACACACACTTCCCAAATAATAACAAATATATTTCAGAAATTGATATAAATAAATGGAATATATAAACTGTAATTCTATTTTCTAATCCCTAGTCGGATTAGTCTTTATTAATATTAAATTTTTAAATTAATCTTAAATTGATAACTTATAATCTTTAAAACTCCATCTGATCCATTCTCAAAATTTTAAATGTTACGTTGTTGCTCATCTTCGAATATAATTCTTGTACATTCAACTACTAATACTTATGCACATATAAACATTGTAAAATAATCGTGCTCGTGCTCTGTAGATCCGGATTATCATGCAAAATTATGATGCAAATTACCTACAGGTAAAATTAGCCGTAGGTAACATCGATTGAAAAATTTACGAAGAGAGATTACTTGAAACTCGAATGACTCGCGAGAGAATTCCCATATGTACACACATGATCGAGGATTATTCAGCGTTTCGAGCGATGAGCGATACTATAACCCATTTCCCATGCTTTACACAGTGCATTCTCGCCTGGGGAGCGCTGATACGGTCTGCCCCGGATAAAGTAGATATTAACACGAGATGATCCGTTAATGAAGCGTATGTTCCACGGCTGACGTAGACCCGGCGCCTATTACCCACAGCCTTTCCTGTTATCTTACCCGGACACCAGTGAGGATGCGCGAATCATATTAAGCATATTAATCTGCTTCAAATACCCGTTGCTTCGGTTCACTGGGCTCTGTCGCTACCAAACATTTTCGCTTGGCGATCCGACCTTAATTAGCTCAACATGAATTTATCTAAATTCACAAAATCAGAGGTACTCTCGAATATAGTTGGCGTATATATGTTATTGATTTATTTTATTAATTATTTTGAAAATTGAACCCGCAAAGCTTATAATTATTTTTAAAAATGCAAGAAATTTTTTACATCAAAAAGCTTATGTATATCTTTTAATGCTTTTATTATAAAGTTTAAATAAACCATTAATTAAAATAATAGAATTAAAAAATTTATTTCTTATAAACGGTAAATGTATATTATTTTAATAAGTATTACAATATTACAAATTATTTATAGAGAGAAATTCAAAGTGCGATTCTTTAATTTAATTAAATTGAAGAGATAAATCATCAAGCGAACTATAGTTATAGAGGAATGCATTGTTCAAGTTATTTCGTGAGTTCTCATCAAACTGTTTAGATTCATTCGTTAAAAAAATTCCATTTTATTTGGTAATTTAATATAATTTTATTTATTATAATATAATTTTAATTTAATATAAAGATAATCTAATATCTATAAACTATCGTAAATTAGTAAAAATGAGATAAATCCTGAATAAAAACCATTCTTATATAAAAATAATGGTTACACATTCAATAAGCAAATGAAATATATTATTTTTTTAAATTAAAAATAAATTTGTATATTTATGCATATATATGAAACAACATTTATTTTATTTTTTTTTTTGTTAAATGACCTGGAAAATATAATTTTATTTTAAATTTTAGAATATCAGCAATAGTTAGTTTTTAATAATTTCAAAGAACATAATTATTCTTTCCAAATTATTGGATAAAACTATGTTCATTCATCCTACATAAATTAAAATAGTATCTTACATATTAGATAAATTTTTTGAATATTTTATATATCTTACATTGCAGTTATACGTTACTAATACGCAATTATATGTGCATAATTATTTTACTATTTCAAGAAAAAAATTTGTAATAAATGATAAGAAAATTGTAGTTGAAAAAGTCGTTCTAAGAAATAACAAAATTCTATATCTATACCTCATACAATACCATAATTTCAACTGGAAGTAATTGATATCTCTAAGACATATAATCTTTTTACATAATCAACATTACTCATAATTTAGGAGTGAAGCTTGAAGTCGTTCGTAAAAGCGGACACGCGCATTTACCACTACCACCAGGTGCCAGCAACTAGATGGAAGTACTCCGGGGAAATCGCACGACTATTAGAGTGCTTGATATGTACAAGTTATATGATGTGTTAGAGAATGCAACATTATTACTATCGCGATTAATGTAGTACTAAAATGAATCACTCCCAATTTTGTAGAATTCGTACGTGCTCGAATGTTTCATAGTGTAGTTTCATAGAGTAGTATTTCTTATTTAATGTCCTAAAATATTGGTCTAAAATTTTCTAAATATATTTTGTAATATGTGTTACTAATTATTTTTGACTTTATTCATTATATATAGAAACTTAGTACAGAAACACATAGACATTTTAATAAAAAAAGTTTATTAATTTGTAAAATTTGCAATTTTAAATATATTTGAGTAAACAAACTTTAACTAGAATTATTTCATACTTTTGAATAATCTTATTATCAAAAAATATTATTACACAAAATTAAAATATTTATGAAACACTGAAAAAGTATGTATGAATAAATGATCGCGTATATTAACGTACATAAAAAAAATATAAGAATGTATGTATATATATATATATACATCTAAATGTCATCAAAGTCATAATATTGATAATAAATACTCAATAATAGAGCAACTTATATTCAAATGAAAAGTTTGTGTCGCATTTAAATAGTAGATACATTGCTTAATATAATAATTTTCTTATAATAAGTTCACATTATTAAATTAAATAACAATTATAGAGATTGTACATTTTCGGTTCATTTGTCAGAAATTTTTATGTTATATTAAAATTAATATTAAACTGAAATTATAATATTTTCCTATAAACAACGAAATTTCTTCAATAATGATCTTACACGTTAATACTAAATAATACAATTATATAACAAAATTAAAAACTGTTGTTTATAATTGTGTTGATTTAAAAAGAATATTTAAAATATAATTTTATAAATATATTCATTTTAAATGACTATAAAATTTATCAATATATTTAAAATTTAAAAATAAAATAAGATCTTTACTTATTTTAACACTTATTTTAATGTTGGACTAAGTTTAGGGCATATTGTAAACTTACATAATCAATTATTTAAAGAATTCTTTATGTATTACATACTTGTCAAATTTTATTTTTCATAAATCCGTTGTAATAAGAATTTAATAAATATGAGAATGAAATAAATGCGGATTCACTATTAAAAGATTGAAAAGTAGAAAAAATATATCATGGCTCTCGGTAAGATAGTCTATACATACAGTTGCGGAGAGAAACGCAGATTCTGTTAGTATTTTAGCAGGGTAAAACCGAGATAGAGGAAGAGGAAAGAAAGGCGTACGTGGACACGCTAGAGAAGGGAATAACAGGGATGGTTAGATAAATGAGACCCTTGTGGGGTGTTTCAAGGGATGCCTAACATCGAGGTGCAAGCCCAGCGCATTGCTTAACGCAATTGAGTATCTATATACACGTGCCTTTCCTCTTCTCTTTCCATTGCCTCTGCTTCATTTCTCCCTATCATTTTCTTTCTTTCTTCTCCTTTCCTGCTCGTAACTTTCCTCCTTTCCCCCTCTTAACCCGCACTCTTTCACTACCTATTCTTTTTATACTTTTACTAACATTTGCAGTTTGTATTGCATTGAAACAAAACTATATTATTTCAGTGCTTACTAAAAAACGACATTATATGCACAAGTAAAATTTGGATTGGAAAATAAAAATTTGGAAATAGTGGAATAGTGGAGGATACTTTTTCATAAACTTTGCGTACATATTTTTGGAATTTGCCAAAACTTTTATTTTTTATAATTTTTCATTGTCAACTGATTTTCGTTAAGCTTTACTGCACAACAAGCTTAGATATTCAATTGATTTGCAATCTTTCATGTTTTAAATCAAATTTCCAATTATCAAAAATATTTATTTATTCTAAATAAATATTTATTAAATCTTATAGACTTCTTTCAACATGTTTCTATAGTAGCTTCTGCATTTTTTAATTATACTAATTAAACTTTATAATTAAATATATTTTGCTACATATCAATAAATTATTTTTTTTATTTATCTTTGTAGATATGAAAATTTTTGTATTAAAGAATCAACTTAATATTTGATTATGTAATAAATAACTTAAGGAAATATTGGTTAATAATTTATGGAAAAACTATGAATTCGTTCTAATATAAACATATAAATAATTATTATTTATATTATAAACCAAAATATATAAAATGATTATATATATGTATATATTCTAAATAAATAATTAGATCAATAAAGAAATTTTACTATGCTTATTACACTAAAAATATATAATATATAATAAATAAAACATTAAAAATATGATATATACAAATAATTATTTTTAATATAATTTTTAAATAATTAAGATATAAATAAATAGAACTCAATAAAGTTTAACACGAATTATTTATAAATATATAACAGTTTAAAAATTAGTTTATAAAAAAAAAGAAATTTATTTTTTATAAAATTTATTAATGAATTAATTCTGTTCAATTATTATTCTTAAATCTTTCATTATTTATTTATTAAATACATTGAATCCTCTAATAAATATATTATTATCGGTATATAATTAAATAACATTTAAATAAAATTCTTGTAATATCTTTTTATCAAATTTTGGTAATATCATTGGCAAATATAATAAATTTATTTATACTATATTATTATTTGTAATAGTATAATTTTTATAATAGTTTTGTAATATATATGATATAATTTATATTTTTTTAATATAATATTTTTATAATATAATAGTATAATTTGTAATAATTTATTAGTAAATAATTTTCTTTTAAATTTAGAATTATAATAAATACCATTAATTAGAAAATAATTATAAATCTTTTATTTTATAAATAAGTAAAAATAAATGAACGTTAATTGTTTTTCATTTGCTTTAGGGTAAATCTTACTTTTAATTTAGACAAAATTGTGACAGTCCATAATAACTCAACTCTGTATAAATCTGCACCATTATATAATGTAATTAAGATAAAATTATTTTAATCACAACTAAAGTACAATTTCCAGCAGATTCCAATTTCAAAGGAAATGTTACCAATCGAAAGGAAGAATCGAGAAGGAATGAAAAACGTGATATAAGAACATGAATCTTTGATTCTAATAATTTTTATTTGGTGACTATGTTACAATCATATTATCATAAAATATTTATCATGACTTTGCTTTCTGTTTATCCTTAATATCACGAAAATAAAGTTTTGTTACTCTAAATCAATCTAACAAAAAGGAATGAATTACTATTTGTTATACATATATATGCTATACATTAAGTTGTACAATATGTTATACATATTATATTATTTTTTATACAATTATAGCTGTAATATATTTAAAATTATTTGTTCCACTTCTTTCTAATGACGTTAATATAATAGATTTCTCTTATTAGTTGTACGTGGTTAAAGATATATAATAGGTAAATATTTTATACTCTATTAATTATATAATAATATTTTTATTTATAGTAATACATATTTGGATGATCTTAATGTTGAATCATTATAATTATTTAAAAGTAAAGTTTATAATAAATATGTGTGTGTTTGTATGTGTTTCTTTAACAATGTAATTATTACATATCTATATAAAACTATTCTTTTTTATAGGAAATTATAAGATATAAATACGTAATACGTAAAGTTAAAATACGACTTTAAATTCTTGTTGATACAAAATTCATTATTATTAATTAAAATATTTAATAGTTTATTATAGTAACGTATAAACAGAAACATTAACTAATTGCAACTAATACAAAATATATTTTATGCAATAAAATGTATTTTAATTATTTTATTTTATGTAAATACTAATTAAGCGCTGTGTGTATGTACGCTGTACAATGATGTTTAGATAATACTTATTGATTTTGTAACCCTATATGTTATATTACAATTCCAATGTTTAGTTATATCCAATATTACAGTGACGCAACTGACACCAACTAATTCATTATAATATGTACAAAGTCGCAAAATAAAAAATATGCAAGTTTATTACAATAAGCTTACAATGTATAAAACGATTTGTGTTTATGTTAGTCATCAAAATCATTGCAATTTGAGCATAGCTAAAAATGAACATAGCCAATCATTATGTAAATACATTTAGAAAAGTAAAAATATAAAAATTTAATAAATCAAAATCAAAATAAAAGTGAGAGTGAGAAAGTGGCGTACGGATGACAGACGAATAGAGGGTGGGAGAAAGTGAGAAAGAATGAGATTGCGTAAATAGACCGGGTGAGTAAAGGAGAGGCGTATGTAGTCGAGCGAGGCTGGGTACGATGGGTGAGTTGGTAGTGCAGTTGCCACTGGCTGTCAGTTCGCGTTTACAGACACAACGAGAAAGAAAGAGAGAGTGCGAGAAGCTCTTTGACCAACCCTGCCCCGACTCATCTCCTTTCTCAGCCAAGTGGGGTGGCACGAACACAAGAGGGCACGGAGGGAATCGATGGTGGCTACAAGCTTTTCTACTTAGTGGGCGCCCCCGAGGGGGTCGAGGCGGTGGCGACGACCAAGAGAACCACCCTAATTGCGTCCGAGAGACCGGACAAAGCGCGATTCGTGTATGGGTTTCGTAGGAGGCGGGGGTTACTCGGAGGGAGGAAGAGGTTATGTCCGGTTCCGGTTTCTATCTCTTGTCCGGCAACGTCTGCCCTCTGGCGATGGACATGGTGTACTACAAAGTTTCTCTGGACTGAATAAACTTAGCGGAGGCTGACTAAGGGACGGACAACGACGATGTTCTTACAATTCGAGGACGCCATGTCTGAAGAATTCCCATTTTGCTTATTATGATTTTCTTACTTACTCTATCCTTCCGACCTCTATGATTCTCTATTCACTTTGTCTACTTTTTATCTACACATTGTCCTAATACGTTTTTTTTTCCAAGAATTAACTATACTTAATTAATTAATAAATAATTAAATAATAATGGTATAAAATTAGCATTTGACTTATTTACTATTGCTGCTCGATTGCTCCATTCGTTTTGACAAATACATTTATTAATATTCTTAATAATTATTTTCATAATGTAACTTGTAGTTTTAATTAATTTATTAGTACTAAACGGTCTAATGACAAGAAATATTACTTGCACTTTTATTTTTATACTTAAAAATAATATTATTAAGTACCCATTGATGTATGGAATTTATAAAATTATATTTTACGTATAAAAAATTTTATTCGAAACTAGTACAAGTAACTAGAATTTGTATTATTGATTCAAATCGTTATTGAAATAAATAACTGAAATAAAAGCTACCTTTTCATGATATAACTAAATCCCTTGTTTTTCTTTCTTTCTCATTTCTCTTACTTTTGGAATTTAGCTCTCATTCTCTTATATTCTCAGATTAATTCTTTCGTTCTTCTTCAAACTTTTGGTTTCTACTTTTTTCGCAAGGGTTTGATATTTTCTTAAGCTTTGTATGAGTGAACTGTAGAAGCACAAAGCATTGAAAAGCCTAAGGACAACGGACCTCGTCTCCTTTCAATGTCAGGAAACACAAGGAAATAAAGAAATCTTCGTAATTCGTCCTGTTGCAGAATCAGAGGCTGCATCCCTCCACTAAAGGGATTCTATATAGATTCTGCGTTCTTTTTCGATTCTTTTTCTTACGCATATTTTTTATTAGTAAGATTATAATATAATTTTTCTGTATATTAAAAAAGGTTTTATCGAATAAAAAATTTCTTTAAACGTCATTTGACGATGATGGCATTTACATTATAATAAAATTTATTATATAACTGTTATTTTAGCTTAATTAAATATGTTATGCTAATTGAGACATATTACTTTTTAAATATTATGTTTTTAATTAAAATCATATTTAACGTATAATTAGGCACAAATATTTAACCAATAAGATTGCAGATAAGTCTTCTTTTAATATTGAATTATTGATTCTTAATTATTTTCATATATCATAAATTATTATTATATTTAGATGATTAATGTACATTAAATGTATTCTACACTGAAATTTATTTCATTCATAAATATTAAATTTGACAATAGATTGTAACAATTTAGTTCTACCATTATTGGAAGTTATAATTTTCAAAAGATATTTATATGAATATGTTATTTTTACAAACGAATTAAACTTATCAATATTATTAAAATTTTTCAACTGTTCAAATGTATTTTGCAGAACAGTGGATGAATGGATAATTGGTATATTGCAATATTAAATAATTATTTTCATGTTAAATAATTATAATAATAGTTAAATAATAGTTAAATAATTAAATTTATTCATTTTTTCTAATCTAATAAAATTATTCACAATGGTTACTAATTGAATTTTATCACTTTACCGCTAATGGCAGTGTCCTTTACTGGTAGCTACTAGTGATGAATTATTTACAAAAGATAGTTATTAGATCATTTAGTAAATTGATAATTTAATTATATTCATTAAATTGTAAATATTGGTGGAGGTATTATTAATTATTATTATTATATATTATTATTATTATTTATTATTATTATTATTTATTATTTTTATTCATTTATTACTGAATTACAAATCTAAATTAATTTTTTTTTAAATTTGAATTTATTTGATAATTTATAATACTTTAAAATTATTATAAATCCCATTACAAAGAGTGATAATATATGGTATATATTATACTATATGGGATACTATATGGTAAAATACTTCGACATAATTGATTTATTAGTCATAGGCTTAGTCATTTTAAAACTTGATAAAAAATTTATTACATTAAACTTTATATTTAATTTTTCTTTTCGTGTTTTATAATAATAATAATAATAATAACAATAATAATATTACAATTAAAAATTTAAAAATATGTTTCCTATTCATAACATGTTACAATATATTGTTTTCTGAATTAAACTTTTCCATTTAAATCAGAAATTATGAAAAATAAAAAACTATCTTTTCTAGCAATTGAAAATTATAAATGAATGATCAAAATAGCATTTAAAGAGTTTATATTATTTTTTAGGTTTCATGATAAAAAATCCATAAAATATAATTAGTATAAATATAATTAGTATAACAAAATATGATTGCATAAATGCAAGGACCACGAATAAGATGTATACTTATGTGTATATGCATAAATGCCTGTATTCGTATTTTTATTGCTTTTGTAGTTGTTTGTATAAGTTTATGCATAAATTAGATATTACAACACATTTATAAACTTTTTCAAGAAAATTTACAATTGAATTCACATTTTTAACGAGTGTTGTATTTACAAGGTTTATATATCAGAAAGCATGGTTTTATATTTTGATGCTGGAATAGCGTATAACGTTATTGAAAACAATAAGTCCTCATCGTTAACTGGAATCGTTAACTGGATTATAATTGTTTATTGTTATTATTGTTCTTGCTATAACTGCAATAGTGGCTCTTGTTGCTGCGGCAGTCATTGTTAACTGAAAAACATCACCAATGATGTTACAGTATTTTACAAATGCGGCAGTATTTCAAAACCAATGAAATCAGTGTCATAAATGCAGTAGTACATTCGTACATTGATGTTATGTAAAACACTTGGCTCCTTGAAACATCTTCGTGAAAAGCATGTGTAGGCAGGAAAAGTCACGCTGTTTCTGGTCGGTCGAGTAGTCTATGTAGGTAAAATGTGACGCCAGGGGCGCCTCCTGCCGGCGGCGCTTAATGTAAACACCGCTACGAGGGGGCGGAGTTGCTAGCCGCTCGGCCCCTCGCTTCGCCCCTCCCCGTGCAATTCAATGCCGTGCCGACACTCAAATTAAGAGTGGGGATTTCTGAAGCGCCACCTGTCGACTCGTATTCGCAAATACGAACTAGACTCTCCTTCGCAGCGGATCGCTTTTTTGTCCCACTCGCGCCGTCGGAAGATACGTCTCGGATCTCGTGATCCACTGCTCTTTTGCTTTGCTATTAAACCTTTCTTTAACTAATTTGCCAATGGGGTACTTTTTGATGATTTACATTTGAGACTGGTACGATATTCTGTGTATGTGGATGTATGCTTATGCGCGCGCACAAACGTTACTATTTTAGAACAGAGTAAATAAAAAAAATGTGAATTTAATAAAACTGCGAATACTTAGTTGAATTAATTACTTGAGTTTTTCTTACTTTAACTCATGTATAAAAATTTACATAAAACTATTATTTTAAATTCGTAGACAATGTAGAGGACGAATAAATTAATATAAGTATATAAAATTGTTAAGGATATTTTATATTTTCAGATAATGCAATACTTGAATGTGAGTTCATATAATAAAAATTTATTTTTAATCTTATACGACTATCATTTCCTTTTTATGGTGTATATATTTCATATAAATTCATATATATTACATGACGATACTGAATACGGGATCATTAAATAAGCTTTTATTTGATTTTATTAAAAAAAGTTTTTAAATCATATATATTGAATCAAATATATTGAATCAAATATGCTTAAGATAAAATCGAATTACTTAATGTATATAAATTATTACGTTTTTACAAGTTAAATAGTGTAATATAGTACAATCATTATTTGTGTATAATTCATTTATAAATATACGCATATCTTAAATATTTCATATATTTTTTTAATGTATATTAAAAACAAAAAAATATCTACCAAGTTACCAAGTTTTTAAGATGTTACAATTTTTATTTATTAATTTGGATTATGAAATACGAATTTGAAAAATAAATTTAAAATCTGCTATTTTTTAAATAAATATATAATTACTTTAAAGACATATTGATAAAATACTGAATGATGAAAAATATTTCTATTCAAGTATAAATTTATGAGATTGAACTGTGACTTTTGGTTAATTATTATATAAAGTATATATCTATACAACAAATGAATGTTTTGTATCTTCAAATAAAAAATCTATTTTTCTTTTTTTTTTAATCAAATACCTGTTATGTTAGGATTATAATCCTAATTTAATATGATAGGGTAACAATGAAACAACGATACTATAATATTTATTTAAATGGCAATTAAATCATTGATTGCTGCAGTGTGAAATTTATTTGAAGTAATGTGAGAGTTCTTCAAATAAAAATGACTTATTAATTCAATTGTGAATGATTAATGAATATTAATAAATATAATAAAAAATGAGCAAACCGAAAGTAAAGAAATATGTTATTAGGAATCAATGTTATAAATTGAAAAAATATAATTAAGAATCAAACTTAAATATAAGATGAAGGTATAAGAAATAGAATTCTGCTATATCGAGAGCTAAACAATGTTATAGGCAAGCGAAAAATACGTATATCACACACCTTTTAAGCGAAGCGTTGTGGAGCGACAAAGTCGCTAGTGGCGTGGCGCTCTGTACGCGAGGAGTGAAAATCAATAAAACAGAGAGGGCGAAAAAAGCGTTGCGAAGGGGACGACTATAACGACGATGAGCATCACGCGACTGAGAAAACTGGCGGCGGGCGGAGGAAGGGAGGAGCGAGCTTGCGATAGCATCCTTATTTGATTTAAATTAAAGTTGTATTAACGCAGCGAGAGATCGGTTTCGAATTCAATTAGGCGAGCCTATTAATACGAAATGATTAATTAAGCGACAAGCGTACGTCAAGACGCGGGGGTGCACAATTGAAAAAGGGTTCACTGAGGAGGCGTCGACAGATGTTCGTGGCGTTGCAAGGCAAATTATTAAATGTTTTCGCGTGAAGTTGCAATGTTCTCGAGGTGGTGCTCAGTTACAAGTAAGTACATGCTAGAATACTCTATGCAACATCGCCTTATTTTTCGTGTTATTTGTAAACTTTGTTATGGAGAAGCTGAATTTTATAAATATAAAATATAGTGATTCAATTTGCATGTTCAATCAAACCTTATTGCGAATATGTATTCTATATTATATATATGGTGGAAACAAGCTAATTATCATTTTTTACCACTTACACAATTTATTAATTTAAACAGAAATGAATCAGGAAATGCATTAAAAGCAATACCAATATTTTTGTATGTTCATATTTTTAGGTTTTTGTATGTTATAACCAATATTTTTGTAACATTGATAAATTTATAATTTCTTTTAAAATATACAAGTTGTGAATATAATTTATATTTTAAATTGCTTAATTATATTATGTTATAATTATGATACTTTTAAATAATTTGTATCTAATTCTTTAAATACGTTAACATTCAAACTGTTGATAAGGTATATAGTAGTAGATTCAGACATATACGAGTGTTGAATACGCTTATTGAAGAAACTGAATTTTTCTATCTCTTGTTCTTTCTACTGAGAAAAATATTGAATTATTTTCTCTATTATTCAAATAATAATATAATATATTCAAATAGATAATAAATAGAAAATAAATATAATAGCATTTTAAAATGTTTTAATTGGAATGGATAAGGAATATGTTGTAATTATATAATTTTGTAAGCACTTATTTTTATTGTATATTTTATATTATAAATTAATATTTGTCTGTGTATAACAATATTCCTCAAAATCTATATAATATATTATTATAATTATTATTTATAATATTTATAATATATTATTATAATATCTATATAATATACTATTAAATCATATGGAGATATTTATTCTTTTAGATTTATTTTAAAATGTGTTCTATTTATTTTCCTCGATAAAAATAAAGAACAAAATTAACAAAAATTACAAATGGCTTAATCTCGATGACATTAATTTTACTTTTTTAAAAATGTTTAAACATTCGAAATTACGAAATTTGATCGATGTTCCAGTGTGGATATCAGAAAGCCCAATGTTCTTGAATAGAACAAAAGAAGAAGATAGACAGATAGATATAATCAGGGAAGCGTGTGCTGGGTGTGAGGAAAGGAGAGAAGCAGAAGGAGAAAAGGAGAAAGAGAGAAAGAAAGTGAAGGAAAGAGAAAGAAAGTCCAGCTTTAGGATCACATTCTGAAGGGTGATTGTCAGAGATAAATAATCTCGTTGACTGACAGCTCTTATATGAAAATTCAAGTGTTTGACAAATAGCTTTGGTAGGATCGCATATTCACATACACCTACATACCTAACGCGCACGCTCATCGATAAAACATATATATTCGTTAAAGAAATAAGAAATTTACATGGTGCGAAATCCTATATATTTTTTAAAAATTTAATTTTTATTCACTTTAAGAATAACTATAAAAATTTATATTAACTATTCCTTTAGAAAATCATCCTTTTGAATACAAATGAGAGTGATCCATGTCTAATATTTAATTTACATCTAAATTATTTCTAAAATATTGTATATAAATCCTAAATGAATTGAGTTCTAATCCTAAATTATTAGGTAGAAAATAATTATATTACATAATTAATTAACTTTTTTCTACAGACTATATAATAATATTAAAACTAGTATAATTACATATAAGTGACATGAATAAGAATTCAAAAGCTATAATTAATTTTGTTATAAATAAAAAATTAAAAAAAGCATTTACAAATAAATTTGTATAAGACCAATTTTACAAACAGATTCATAAAAATTTTTTTAAGAAGTTTAGTGTAAATTTAATTATTACAAAATTAAACAATATATAATTTTTGAAACTTGCAAAAAAAATTTAATTATATATAACTATGATTTTCACCATTTTTTAAAATAATTGATATTTAAATATAAATTTTTCATATAATTTATTGACTAATTAAAAGACTATATAATATACTAAATTACGTATATATTGTTGAATATTTTTGTATTTCCAAAAGTTTTAAAATATAATTTAAACGAAATAATTTCTCAATAAAAAGAATATACAGTTATTCAAAAAATTTTTTTTAGTTCAATTGTCAAAAGACAAATTATATAACTTTTTACCTTATATCCTATGATTTACATTAAAATCAAATTTATATATATGAGAATATTTTTAGAAGTTATTAGTAAATTTAAATTATTACAAAAATTCATTATTCTTCGTAGACTTTTTTTCTATAAATTATCTAGTTATATCATAAAACTTTAAAAATGAAATATAACACTTTATATAAAGGTATGAAAACATTATAACATCTTTCAGTTTCTCAAATTTCACTTTCTTTTACTATTTAAGTAAATGATAAAAAATTGAACCCCAAGAACCTCCTATTTTTCATTAAATCTGTTATTTATTTTTAATAACACTTTAAAATAATATGCAATTATTGCAAAATACAAATAGTAAAGGAATTTTTACACAAAGGGTATTTTTCTAAAAAAAAGTACATATGAATTTTTGTTATTTATATTACATAATATTTAGTCTTTTCAATTAACTTTAATATGCAGGAGTATAAAAATATTTTTATAGACATTTTGAAGTTTCCAAATTATGAAAATTAAGTTTCTATCTTTTAAATTGTATTTTTTCAAAAAGCTAAAATAGATTATATATTTTTATATTATATATTACGTTTGTTAAAAAATATTATATTATAGAATATTGTCAATCGATTGAGTTTCAGATAAAGCCTGGGCGTAATTTTCTTTAATTTGCATTTATAATTTACATTAAATTACATTATATAATTTATATTAATTAAATAATATAATATAATATAATAATATAATATAAATAAATATAATTTACATTAAAAAGTAATTAATTATAAATTAAGTAAAATGATGTTCATGCTGCATTAATTGATTTATATATAAGACTACGAATATAATAACAAATACAAATACAAAAATATAAATATAATAATAACAATAATCTTGGAAGACCGAATGCAAGCACGTTACTTTTTGAAGAATTTCGATAAACTTTTTAATATTAAAAACTTTAGTATCTATATATAAATGTAATTATAAATAATCAGTTCATTTAAATATTAAAATTTAAATGTTTATATTCTAAAGGTAATTTTTCTCATTACGCGATGTTTTTAAATTATATAAAACAAATTTTTAATAATTTTTCGAATACTATTAAAATAAATCAGTATAATAAATAAACTTGTGTTTTAAGTAAAAATAGAAATAAAATACTTCATACTATATCAATATTTACTCTATGATTTAAATAATAATACATTTTTAAATTTTCATACTCTTCCGAAATCTATTTATCAATATATTTTAGATCAATACATTTTAGAGCACCCTTTTCGTGGAACTCAAAGACCATAATAATATTTGAATTGGGTATTTTAAATGACTTAATATTGTATTATTTCTAAAAATCATATCTTAAATTCTGTATTATAATTAATTTAAAAAGTAAGACAAGTTTTATTAGGACAATGCAGTAATATATTGATCATAAAAACGATACTTAGTCATAAAAAATGATCAATTTTCTCTTGATTTTTTATGTTTTGCCAAAAGGTATACATTTTATTGATATTCTTATTTTAAATCTCAAATAAACCAAAGTTTTTCTGTGATACTATATATTTTATATTACTATTTATATTTTATACTATACTATATATTTTATATTACTATTTAGAAAGAATTTATGTCAATCTACATTAAATTGAAATACAGTAATACAATATATAAATAATTGATTACTTACATATTCTAATATTTTTAAATATGAAAGTTAATTAAAAATACACAAAATATTAAATAGAATAATATTTAATATTTATTGATTAAATATATTTTTACTAAAATAACAAAGTAACAATATCTCTTAGATATTGACAATATAGTTTTATTCTGTTGATTGAACACTATTTGAGTGATACCTTTTATATTATATTGTTCGATCAACTATTACAAATATTACAGATATATGTTCTTTTATATTTTAGTGTTTCTCCTTTTCTCTTTTTTCAGAATGGAAGGAAAATGAAAAGACAATATCTTTGACCGTCGTCTGAATAAAGAATTGTTGCTCCACTTACAAACACCTTTCTCAATCCTAAATAAATATGGTGAAAGACATTAAATATCTTCTTGTAGAGTTTGCATCAGCTGTCTCTTCATTTGAATCGAATGGCTCTTTAGAATGATCGACAACTTATGTACTTATGGTTTTTAAGTGAGCAAACGAACCGGTAGAGATGAAAAGATTTTAGAAAATTATCTTGCCTTCTTTTCAATTTTCAATATATTTTATTTAATTAGTTTTTATATAATTAAATATAAATTCAATTTATATTATATGTATTCAAATGATTATTTTTCAATAATATTCAATAATCAAATATTTATTAAAAATTATTTAAAACGTTAACTACGGTATAAAATCTATTTTAGAATAAAAAATACAGCAAGTATTATAATGTTCTGTATTATAATATTTTTAGTATTCTTACTATAATAATTTTTTAATTTTTATATAAATTGAAATTTTATTGACAAAGGCATTTAACTGTGTTATTATTGCTGAACATCCCTTCTCGTGTTAATAATTTATATTAAAATTTTATTAATAAAGTTGGGAATTCTTAAAGAACAGCAACTAAGGCGATCGATATCCTTAGTTAGATGTTCAAATGCACAATAGGGTATACGAAATTACAAGTATCATACCTCGGTGCTATTTGAATAAGCATTTGGTTCAAGCATAATTTGTTTGTCATTTATATAATGAAATTATAACAGGCTGGAGCGATCATCTACACTCTAGTATAATCAATTTATTGCAAGTGTATTGAAGTCACTAACGAGTTGAGAAAAGGTAACAATGTGTTTTCAATTATTAACTTGAATCAATGTTTTTCTAAAACTTATATAAGATAATTTACGTACATAAGTGAAACAATTAATTACAATAAAAGTGATGTAATATTTTAATTTAAATATACAATCATTTTTCTTAAAGACGGTTGATAATTATAAACATATGTAATTTACTATTAAGTTTGTACTACTATTTTATATTTATGTATATTAAATTATAGTAAATTAAAATATTTATATTTAAGAATTGATATATATTATTAGGTAAATATATATTAATTAGGCACATGATATAATATTATATTAATATATAATAAATATAATATATTTAATAATTTATAATTTATTCACTCAATATTTTTAACTTTTTGTATGTCTGATATAAGTTTATATAACTGAAAAATAAATATCTAACAGAATTCAACACAAAATATTAAATAAAATACTTAAAAGTTCACTACTTGACCAAGTTCATTAAGTTTCTTTGAATTTTATTACAATACTTAATAAACAATAATTTTCTTGAATATTCGATTAAACGGCACTTCTGGTCTTCTCTTCTCATTTTTACACATGAAAGATACAAGAATAATTTCTACTGATTTTTAATAAATAATAAACTAAGAAATCTATACAAAATTAGTACAAAAATATAAATGTGCTCCATTAAAATATATATATATATTGTTAAAATTTAAATAAAGCTTTACTTTTTAGTCAATAATTGTACTTGTTACTTCAAAATTTCATCAATTTATACAAACAAATTATACGAACTATATCCAACTAAATTTAATTTTAATTTAAAAAGAATTAAATTATTTTTAATACATATTACTTTATTTTAAGAAACATACATTACATAAGTTATACAACGTATGGTTATTAAACAAAAAATAAATTACAAATCAAACAAAATTATTTTTACAAATGTGCATTGTTATACAACGAAATATTTACATATTATTTGCATTAAAGCTGTAATTTAGCAAAAAAAAATGCGTTGGATGCAAAAGAATTACGATAATTGATAAATATGCACATGCCATAAATAATTGAATCATTCATTGTGATTCGTGATGGTGGTACTTCTTTGAGGTGTGTCCATATTACTGTGTCCATGATTAGTTATATTTTATTATAATATATTTACTGAATTTACTTTTATATTTAAAAATTTTTATGGGGCACTTAAGAAATAAATTACGTGTACGAAATTAAGTATACATCGATATTTTTTTTGAAAATTCTAAAAAATTTATATGCCGGTTATTCATTTATAAATAATAAAATATAATCAGTTTGTTTAAAGTGAATTAACTTAATTTAAGCTTTCAATTCAATTAATTTGAGAAAAATCTATTAAATATAATATAATATAATACTATATAAAAGTTTTATTTTATATAGAATTCGTTATTAAAAATAACTTTAATATTATTTATAATTAAATAGTGGTTTGCTAGTATGACTTTGAAAAATCTCAAAATCGTGCATTTTAGTACAATATCGCTCACGTATCGATTTTTTATGTCTCCTGAAGCGAGTAAAGAACAAAAAAGAAATGCATTGACTCTAAAAATTTCGATGAAATAGATACGTATGCTTTAAAAAGCAAAAAAGAAAGAAAAGCGTTATTCTACGATTGAGCAAATTCGAAATTCCATTGAAACCATGACAGAGCGACTCAGATGACCCGAACCGTAATCACACAAACGGGATACATATGAATTTTGTTCACTTTTCTAGTTTTCAGTACGTTCCAAGCTTATGTCGATACTTTATTGCTGTCTTATGCACAAGTATTGTTTGCACAATTTGGTTTCATAAGCATAATATATATGTTAAATTAAATTTCATTTATAAAAAAATATTATTACATTTATATTATCATCCTTTGTAAGTACAATATTATCAGTATTATATTCACTTTTATAGATCAATTATTATTTTTATAACAATCTTTGTTGAATGCAAAGAATTTAATTTCGAGTCACTATAATAATTTAGACAGAAGTTGCATTCAACAACATATAAATAAAACTTACTATACAGCTATATGTTTAGTAATATGATAATTATTGTTTTAATTCATCTTTTCCATTATTGAATATGTATTATATTAATTACTACTACAATAAATTAGTTTTTTGTATTTTAATAATTGATTTTATTTAATGGAAAAACTATTAACAAACAAATATAAAATTAGTTATTTATTACTACAATTAATAGTGTATTGAAATAAGGCTAATACTTTATTTTTTATAATAAAATAAGAAAAAAATGTTATCAACAATGATAATACTCAAATATGAATTTTTATTCAAGTTTATTTTCTCGATTTCGTGTCTCACTTTCATGATTTACCTTCATGCACACATACACATTTGATGTGCGCTTTTGTGCGGTCAAAACGGGATGGGGAGTTTCTTTGCCCATACTGGCGATCCAGTGCATTTAATTTCTAGCCGTTGACTACGCATCGGCCCTGTCCTTCACCGGAAACAGTAAACATTTTGATCAAACATTTGATAAACACTCGGCGTCTAATGTCGATTCGTTCTGTCCTCTAAAATGACTCTGTCATTTGAGTAAATAACTGTCAGCGTATTGTAAAAAACGAATAGCAAGTGGGAGATGTCAGGATTAGAAATGGCTTACATTTGAGTTTGTTCCGTTACTATTGACACAGCAAAGTTATTCAGGTTGCATATAACATGGTGCATTTCTATCGGATTTGCTTCAATTTGTGCTCTGATAGGTTTTCAGTTTTCTCATATTTATCACTTCTGTTTTAATATTTATTAGAATATTTCCATTAAATATATTTTTTATATTTGTTTATAAAAAATATATGTACGCGTACATAAACTTATAAATAAAAGAACGGAAGAAAATTGGTGTATATTATATCCCGTGATACATTTTTAAATTAGTTAAAAAATTAGTTACAACTATCTAATGAAAGGCAGCTGTTATAAGCTAGCAGAATGATTTTATTTAAGAAATGATGAAGCTTTGAGCTTGGTGTCTAAAAATTGATAAATTCATTTCATAAAAAGTATGCAATTTCAAAAGAAATATTATGTATTAAAAGAAAATGAATCTTGTATCTAACGCATATATCGATCTTTTCTTTCTTTTTCAATTAAATCTTTTGGACACGGACGTTGGATATTTTATCTTCCAATCTAAAAGTGTTTCAATATATGTTAACAATATTATTTTTGCAACGCTAATTTAGCATTGTTTATAACTTAAACGAATGTTTATGCGAACATTTTATTTATAATACTAATATAGAAACTGTAAACATATATAATTTATATGAATAGTTTGTAAGACGTATTTAATTACTAAGCTTGAAAAATGAAAATAAGCATTTTCAATTAAACTGAATATAAATTTTTTAAGTAAAAATAATTATTTAATGTATTATTATAGCATTTTATTTTTGAATTTATAATATGATAATTTTTTTGCAATTACTTAAAAACATTTCAAATTACTTAGCAATCTAAAATTATATATTTCTTATCAAAATTAAATTTTATTGATTTATGTTAAACATAAGAAATTGACATTTTTTTATTTTAAAAACAAAATACGGTTAATTATTATAATAATCCGAGAATTTTATTTTCAATGCTTTTATTCACTTTATGTTTTATATTTAATTGATTATTAAAATACATGTAAAAATAAGTAATTTAGAAAATTATACACAACACATTTACATTACACGGATTTATAAATACACAGTTATAGGATATGAATTATTCAAAATATCAAATGAAATACAATATTTGAATTATTAGTGGATTATATTATAAATATTTACATTTGAAGAACAACCATATTTAAATATACAATGACAATATTACTAAAAATAAGTAATCCTTTAAACTAAATTTTAAACACAGTAAAGTAGATTAAAATTTTAAGTACGTTAGTATAAAATTGAAATATAAATTAATAAATTTTTAATAATGTAGATGATTACGAGTGCTATCTATTAGCATAAAAACACTTGTAATGTATTAAATAAGCAATAAATATTTCATAAAATTTCGTAAAGGTATATATCGCTGAGTGTATTATGACGTCATTGATTCTGCATAAGCTTCTGTAGTGCGATTGATATGAAGCAGAAAGCAAAAGAGCGAGCGAGAGAGCGAATGAGTGAACGCGAGAGGGAATGTAAGGGGCGCGGCTCTCTGGATTCAGTGCCAAAACTTAAATAGAAACGTCACGGAGCTCTTGTAAGTGGCTTGTCCAACATTTTGATTAACACGTCTCAGAGACGATGCGGGACTCCAGCAAACTTTTCTCTTTGCTTACGTCTCTCGCTTTGATCGTCTATTTTGCGAACTAGCCTACGGCAAAATTTCAAGCATACAGCAGTGTCAGAGAAGACCATCGTGAAGTATGAACTTAAGCTTTAAAAAGTAGACTGCGTTTGCTGAAGGCGAGCGTCTATCTTTTTCCGTTCTTGTGCACTGTTTCAACAATAAATTCGTGCCTTTCACGATGACTATAATGAGTAGGCATGGCTTTTGGATTGTGATTGTCCATGTCAGTATTGAAAAAGCAAATTTGTAATACCGTAATAGCAGAGTGTAAGTATTATTTAACTCCTACCGGTTGATAATGGACATTATTTTAATAAGCATCATGATAACATAAATCGATTTTTAAATTCATTTTTTTCTTTCAAAATATATCGATTCTTTTTGCATTAAAATGTATAATCGTATGAAAACTATGTGGCTTAAACAAAGTGTTTAAAATATTTATATATATTAAAATTATCTTTAAATGAAATCTTTTGTTTTCTTTTATCTATATATCCTTTATATATACATTGAGATTTGTCGATGATTTAATACTCAGCAGAATGGTCACTTCACAGTTAATCGTATGTATCAATACGCCATAAAATTTTTGGTTAAATAAATTTCGAGCTACAACTGCACGTTATAAAATCGCATATGAAAGACGAGAAAAAGACAACGAAGGAACAGGGAGCTAAGTTCCTGGCCTGCGACGGCTTGCAAACGCGTGAAAGGTAAGCATAAAATATCCCGGAGGCCCGCCTACGTGTGCCTTACAGGTGGCTATTAGTGTGTCGAGAAGAGCGAGGATAAAACAACCACTATCACGAGGTGAACGCGAGTCTGTCAAGACGGGCCTTAACCAACTGGGGAAAATCTGAAAAGGCCGCGCCCGCGCCTGTCAGGATAGTGCAAACGCTGAACAAACCCTGGTAGGAAAGAAACAGCATGAAATAAAATTACCTGATTTCGCACTAATCTTACACTACTTAATATTCACTTTTTTTATTCACGGGATGATCTTGTTCTGTATGTCGAAATATCGCCCGGACCGTATATTTAGCCATCGTTGGTGATCAAGTTTGATACCCATGGTACATTTGGTGAAATTTGTTTATTATTTTTCGTTTTTTAATTTTGGACATTGTTTGATATATTCATGATTGAAGTATGGTAATGTTTTTAAAAAATATCTTTTCGCATTTTTATAAATATATACATATTGTTAAAATTTTATTAATCGTAATTATAAATAATATAATTTTTTGTCTTATGGAATTATTACTATAACTAAAATAAAGTTGAATTTAATTTTTTAAATTTAATTTTTTTTATGTTAAATAGGTATTTCAATATTATCAAAACTTATTATTTTCTTAAGGTTCATATTGCGTATATTTATATTGGCAATTAGTTAATTGAAGAGAGCTTATATAATTTAATTACACAGATATTTTAAAAGAAAGGAAATTTAATATACAATATAATAAAATATATATAATATATATTATAGATATTATAAAAATTTAAAAATGTAATCATATATTTGATAAAGTTTTATTTGTAGCACTGAGTAAATGAAATATAATAACAATTTATTCAATATATTCTTAAATATAAAATTGTAACTAAAGAAGATTTAATAAAATTTTAAAGAATACTTTGTATATATTTGTACTTGTGTATATATAATAATTGATTCTTTATTCTTACTATTTTCATTATAATAACAGTAACAATAACAATAATATTAATAATAATACTTGGTATATTAAAAAATGCAACCATTTTACTTAATACACACACGTGCACACACGTTCACCTACACACATATTTAATGCAATCAAATAATATTTATTATTGAAGACAATAATTTTTGTATTTCTGAAGAAGAAATGAAAATAGTTGTAATCTAAAAAATAAATATAGCATTTTAAATTATTCGTATTAATACAAAAATTTAATTTCTTACATTTCGTCTGCACACTTAAAAATACATTGCATTTTTTATATAAAATTGTATGGCATGTCTTGAAAATATAAATACGCTATCAGAAATAAAGATACATAAAATCTCCATTGTAATTAAAGTCGTCAAAGGTATAAGCAAGATTGACGTCCATATGAATAGCTGAGTGAACACGTATACCCACATGCGAATGTCTTATATGGTTTACCAATATTTGGCAGCGTGGACTAACTCGTACCTCCTCCTTCCATAAATCTAATGGCCAATAATTCCGGGATGCATTTTTAATTACTACAACTAAGCGTACCGAAGGTACAGCAAATGTCTACAGGCACATATGTAGCTTCGTTAGCATCGTGGAGGTGACTGACTACGAGTTGAAAGTAAGAATTACAGTGGTGGATACATGAGCGATGGCTCAATTCACGAGTTTATGGGGCCTTACACTTTCAAAAAGTCACAGGAAACGGGTTTTTGATTAACCACGGTTTTTCGCGTGCCCGTAATAAGAGGTTGTAAACTCACAAACTGACTCTGCACCCCTCATTTTATCTTTTTGCGAGTTCTGAATACATACTTATCATTTTAATTTACTCTGAGTAGTAAGGTTAGTATTGAGTATATGTGATACACGTCGACTCTTTTAAAATATAATAATATTTAGTTGGAACAATATTCAACTCCAAATGAGGTAAAAATTTAAGAAGTGACTGATTGAGCAATGTGTTTATACTTAATTTTAGTTTATAAAGAAAATAATCAAATTAACGTAAGTTAACTGTTGTATAACACATATAAAGTGTGTATTAAACTGTACATAGTTTTATATTAAGGTAATACTAAATAATATATGTTACGGTATATATTGAGTTATGTACTCTCATAAAAAAACAACCCAGTTCTTCATATATAATATTCATATATAATATATAATATCGTAAAACAATAGAGAAAGTCGTATTATCGATTTGCTAACGTATATTAACAGAAAAGAAACTGAAACTTATTGTTGGTTGTATTCACCAGAACTAAAAATAAAACATAGGTCTAAAACTAATCGAATACACGCCTACAGTATCCTTGTATTAATTAGAACAATTTAAGTTGCTTTTTTAATTAATTTTGTTACTTACTTCAACTTATTGTTGGTAATAGAATAATGATTGTAAGGTGGACAATATAATTATTATTATTGTCAGGCATTTAATTAGAAAGTTCGCTTGTGGTATGTAATGACTTCAAATAGTCCATCTTACGGTTACTAAAAATGCGTATGGATATAATAATTACCTGATAAATTCCACCCCTTGTTGATAGATGGAACGCAATAGTTTTATTAATGTGCTCTTAAGTACTCAATAACTATAGCATTTATCTCTGTTACGCGAATTTTAAAAATTGAAATACTAATTATTAATCATATAACAAACACACGTGTTTTGCACCACATATATTTAAAACATACGTGCCAAATTTTTAATAATATTCTTATTATTCCAAATCAAATCAAAATATTTGTTAAGCTAAATTTTTATATTAATAATATAATGAAAGAAAAATCTCTAATTAAATTACTTTATTTTTATATGTGTATTCCACTTGCTGTCCTTCTTTCACGATTTATAAATTAAATTTCTTTCTTACTATGTCTTACATTGATATATTATCGATATATATTACCGATTAAAGTTTCATAGATATTTGACAGTTCCAGAAAACATATGATATATGCAGAAAACATATGCATAATCACTTGAATTTTAAAATTGAATTGATACCATATATTTATATTTATCTATTAAAATGTGTAAATACGTGAATTTAAACCTTTTTAATTTCTTTGCTTCCTTTCCTTTCTTTGCAATAACATTTATTTTTACCACGACTTCAGATTTTAGTATTTCAGAAGCTTATATTTATTATAGTCCGTTTATATATTCATCTATTTTTAATGTAATTCTTGACATAAGTAAGACATTGGTCAAATCATACATCTTTTATTATGTAGTACTTTGTGCATTACTTAATTTGAAATTAATATAGATTTAAATAAGTTTATATATATAAATTTATATGTTTTAATAAATTAAGTTCATTGTAATACTTCATATTTTTTTCTCCTATAAATAAAATAAGTTTTATAATATTACAACATAAGAATAAAAATATAAGAAAATCATTTCTAAACAAAATAAATTCTAAACAAAATTTTTAATTGGTTAATTTGTAATTAAAATAGAGTTAGATAAATTAAAATTAAATTACTTTAAAATTTAATGAAAATTAAATTAAATTAAAATTAAATTATTTTAAATACCTCCTTAATATCAACAATAAAGGTTTTCTAAAAAATAAAACCGAAATATATAATTTTTTTCATTATTTTTTAAATCTCTTGCTATTGAAAATTAAAAAAAAATAAACACTGATTTTTTCTTAACTTAACGTATATGAAATTAAGTAATATCAATTTAAAATAGAAAACAAATATATTTTAGTATTTTGAAAATTCCTCGTTATGCGTCTATTTGAGATAAATTAATCAGTAGT
Organism: Ceratosolen corneri; assembly: GCA_030522565.1. Lineage (NCBI taxonomy): Eukaryota > Metazoa > Arthropoda > Insecta > Hymenoptera > Agaonidae > Ceratosolen > Ceratosolen corneri. Next base: position 55,202 of record JAPYYT010001698.1, on the reverse strand, counting down.
TTTTTGTTAATTTATGCCAGTATTTCTATAATATGAATATTATGGCAAAAATTGAATATTTTTTAGTAAAATATATATCATATATGCCAATGTCTTTTGCTTATCACTTTTTCTCTCTTACTGTTTTACTTTTAATATATACACATATGCTTCTACACATGTATATTTATTTTACTTATTTCTTGTTCTCCATGTTTTGTACAGATTGCACAAATTATTTAGAACTCTTAAAATACACTGAATTATATAATAATAGAAAAGAATTTTTTAAGTTTATTTACTTCTAGTTAAAAGTTCTTATTTTATTCTCAATTTATTATTGTGCCTTTAATTTAAATAAACTATATTCAATTGTTTTTAATTTAATTTTGAACTTTTAAAGTAAACAGAGAGATAATGATTATACCTAAATATGCATAGAGGAATGTGTAATTAAATTTATTTTATTTTAGTTATTAAATGTATTTGTTTTAAAAATGAAAAGTCAGATTTATTTATTATTTCAATACATTGAATGTTAAATGTTTCCTGTTAAATGTTCAATCAAAAACATTATTTAAGTTCTTATATAGATGTTATTTATTATACTTTCTTACACAGTATATTTAAATAATATTTTACTTTGGTTTTATATATTTTTGTTCTAAAGTAGAGTATGCGTATAAATTTTCCTTAATTTTCTTTTGAAATTTTTCTCCACTTGTTTCATTTTTTATCTTTTTCTCCAATTACCTATCGTTGACAATTCTTACTTGGCACAAGTGTCAGTATATACAAATATATATGTGGATTTACAAGGGAGAGGATGGTAGTATGCAAGAGCGCACGTGAAGTTCATTCGATTGTATACTTGTTCATCTGGTTATGTGTGCACAAACGCACAGTCCTTCGACCCCTTTTGTACTATACACATAATATATAGCGCAGTGTCGATGACTTGTGTCATTTTCAATTACTTTAAATTTCTAAGGCTATGCACGACCTTAGACTTTTGTAAATTCTGTTACATTTTTGTAACTCATAAATCTAATAGATTAAAATTTTGAATGGAAAAGAATCATTTAAACATACAAAATATGTGTGTCTATATGTGTACATATATTTAGTATATTGAATTGAGTTAAAATAACGTTTTGTTATCTCCTACAAATATTTTAAAATTTATATAAAGTTAAATATTTTACAAAATTTGCATTAGAAATAAATAAAAGTTGTATGAATAATTTAATCCTTTGTAATAATTGAATATTGATTTTAGTGCTATCAATTATATTTGAAAATTATAGGAAAAAGATTAAATATTTAAAAGATGCTGGAGATAATATGCAAATAATTTACTAAATATTAAAATTTATAACTTATATATTTTCAGTTTTTCGTTTTAAAGAAATATTACTTAATTTTAATTAAGATAAAATATTTAAATTTAAATAAAAAAATTTTTATTATTGATAGATCTTAATAAACTTAATAAAAATCTTAATGAATTTTCAAATTTAATTTAAAATTTTATTTAAATAGTTGTACCAAATAATCATATGATATTTCAATATGTATAGGTTTAAATTTTTTCATAAAAATTAAAAAACTCATAAAAATTCTTGCTATATATTTTTTTTGTTAAATAAAAAAAATATTGTCAAAATTCATGGGAAAAATATTGTTTAATAGTTGTAAAAATTTTATTAGCTATATGTCGATATCAATTATTTTGGTAATTTTGAAATAAATTTATCGAGTATAATGATGTTTAATTAATTTCAAGATTTACATCAAATACGTAATATTAATTGAAGAAAATACGTTACAAGAACTGATTAAATAAAATTAAATACTGATTAAATAAAAAATATACCAAACTTTGAGGTAAATGATTTAGAACTTATCAATAAAATGTCAACTTTTAATTTGCAAATCTTTTTTCCTAATATAATAAAGAAGTCGGAAAAATAAAAAATATATAAAAAATAAAAAAAAGTTGAAGAAAGATTTTTGACAAATTCGATTTGCGTGACATGGCTCGCAAAACACGCTGAGAGCCCGGAAAAATGGCGCGAAGGGTGCAACGTATATTTTCGATTCTTCTTTCTCTTTTCCTCTCGTTATTCCACTCTTTCTTCTTTCATGCTGTTCTCCTTCCCTTGCATTAACAGCATGTTCGTGTAGCCGCCGCTCAGAGACTCGTCGTCGCTAAATCAGCTAAATGGCTGCTATCAGAGGAAATGGAAAAACTAGAAGTAACGCGCGTGTGCGTATATAAGTGTGTGTGCTGTCAATGCCGGATATGAAATATTTTATATGTTCACTAGCATTTAGAGCCACATGAAAAGCAAGATGCGTGCGAATTTCTATTAAAGATGAAAAACAGAGAAATGCTACAATTATGTTATTTCAGTATTTGTAGTTTTAATAGGCATTTTTAAACGCCGATTTTTAAATAAGACAGGTTAATTTAATTTTAGTTTATTTTTTCTGAGTTTATCAGAATATGTTGCTACAATTATTCCTATTCCTCCATAATATTCCTATATTAATGTAGTAGGTTGCATGAGAAAATAATTTGTATTAATCCATTAATAATGTGATTATAAAATTTCGCATAATTCACACTTTTAAAATTTACCAATTACTTATAAAATATCAAAGTTCTCAATAAAGTTATTATACAAATTTGCATATAAACATTAAGATAATTGGTTTTTTCTTTATGTATTTATTAATGAAGTAAAATACAAATACATTTTTTGTTTACTTAGAAAACTCTTTACTGACATTAGCCGAAAGTACCTGTTGTACGTGTAATGAAATTATAAGTGTTAAAAATAAACCAGCCAACGAAAAAATATAGAGGCGTATATATAATCGTGTCAATGGAATAACCTAGGCGGAGTCGACATCTTTTAGAAAATTGATTGCAATTGTATAAACGAATTTGACTTCTGATTTATATTGGATTAATCAATTTATACGGTATCATCATTCATTCATTCATCATCAGGCCTCGTAAAAAGTTTTGTGTAATTGTGTAATTACGAAGGGTAGAATAGTCACATTCCATTATTTATGCTAAGTAATAATCTTCTCCTTAAAGCATCGTAAAAACATTTATAATTTCATAGTTTTTCGTTTACTAATGTTCTTTGTTTTCCATATCTTTTATTGATTAAAATTAAAACTTTCTCCTATACTCTTTTTCAATTTTTTTCCTTTTAGTTCTTCAACTTTTTCTGCAGTAAACGAAAATAAAAATGCTTAATGCCGTATTATAATTATTGTAACAGACCATTAGTTTTATTAATAAAGCTGAATATTATTTGATAATTAATAATAAATTTCTAATAATAAGTAGAATCTTTGATATTATAATCGAATTTTATGAAATTTTGAAGTTTAAAAATAACCTAATCAATAATTATTTAATGAGCTTATGCTATGGATTAACTAATAACGACTCTGAAAGAAAATTTCTTAAAATTTCTTAATATTTATCTATATAATGTGTGAAATATTAAATATATTTCAATTACTGCAAAATCCAATGTTAACTTGATTTATAAATATTTTTCTCATTTAAAAATCAAAAAGAAAATTCAAAATAAAGATTAAAAAACGTATCTTAATTCTCGTTTATTGAGTTTTTGATAGGATATAAAAGGATAAAATTAAATTACGTTTATACTTTGAAACTTCACAAAGGATTAAAAATGGATAATAAAGATAGATAAATGAAATAAAATATAATTTGAATTTGTGAAATACAAAATCGTAGGCAGCTTAAGCATACGTATTATAGCACTCATGTAGAAAATTGACGTACAATGTATTTTCATAATAGGTACAAAATTTCAGTGCTCTATTATAAAACAATAATATGACCTCGTTGTTCGATCAATATAATATCGATTTCTATTGTCATTACTTAGAAGGGTGAGTTGGTCCATGAGCTACGTGTCACGATTATTGTTCTCCAAGCTGCACGCGCCCATACAATCGAAATTTCGCTCATTTCACCCTCGTCTACTGATAAATCACTCCTGCACATTTTCCCAGCTTTTTGTAGGCAATTGATCGTATTGCCCACTTTCGTTGTGTTACTAATGCGCTGCATTCAGGGGCTTGTTTGCAAACGTTCGCAAACCCAAGTATCTAGAGTGTGTGCTCACATTACATTTAGTCCTTGATAATAATTTTCAGTAATCTTAATTTATTATTATATATTCAACCGGTATTCCTGTAATTTATATTTCATTCATTTTATATTTAAAAGCAGATTGTATTATTATTTGTTATCATTTATTGAAGAACTTATAATTAGCCAATTAGTATTATTGCATTAACACTGAAATAATAATAAAATAAAATAATAATAATAATAATAAATAAATAATAATAATAATAAATAAGAAATAATAATAATAAATAAGAAATAATAATAAATAAAAAATACATTAAATTTTTTATTTGAATAAGTTTTAACTTTCTATAAATAAGAGTTCATAATTATAAATTGATAAAAAGTAAATATAAAAAATAGAAAACTTCATAAATAATAAATATAAAAATAAAAAGCTTGATAATACGTAAATATAAAAAATGAAAAATCTTCATAATAAATAAATATAAAACACTGCATAAACTATAATTTAACAGGAGAAATGTATCGACAATTTTAAGGTGGTCTTTTCAACACTATACGATACGGCAGGAATAAATTTCCGTAGTAAATTTTCGCCAACGGTGTTGCGCTCCTTATCACATGACATTATATATACATATGCCTGAGCGTGTTTCTAAGAGCCAACAGTTAAGAAAATAATCCGCCATCTCATGAGCAGCCTGTACTACTATGTTACGAAGAGAGAGAGAGAGAGAGAGAGAGAGAGAATAAAAGTAGAAGAACAGCTGGGGGAACGAGAAAGGAGTGTATGCTTTCTCATGCAAGTGTAGTGAGAGAAAATGAACGAAGAAGACAGGGTGGGGCAAGATTTGTAGTTTCATCAGGTAGCGGCTGCTGCTTATGACGTCGAGACTCGTTGTCTACAACCACTTACACCGCTACTTACCTAGGCGAACGGAGCAAAGCCTTTGTGTTTTAAAGGCTTTAAGGCACCAAGAGGCGTCACTACGTAACTTCGCCTGCTCCCCTTCAAGTCGTTTCCGAGGCGTGCGTTACCTTCTGTACCTTTGTCATGAGGGGTTAGAGTTCATAATCGAAATTTCAAGTTGGATCCACTTGGAACAAGATGTACCAGTAATATAAGCATTGAATCGAAATTACATCATGTTATAGTAATACTACTACATTTCTATAGTATGCAAATGAATAGTAATATTATGAATAGTAATATTGTTAATCATTTATATATATTGCTTAATAATAAAGATGAAGTAAGATGGAAGATATAATTTTATGCAATTTTAGATAATTTTTTTTACTTATGTGACAAAGTCTTGCAATTATTATAACAAATTTTAAATAATCAAGATTCTAAATATATTAATATATAAATATATTAGTTTAGACTAAACACTGAGTAATTATTAACGCTACCTTAATATTCTAATTTTAGACATATTAAATATAAGTATTTCATACTTTTATCTTACTAAATTCGAATCTTATTTTTAACATTACATATTGATCAATATAAATATTTATTATTATTCAGAATCTATTTTATTGCAACTACATAATTATTAATACTTTTATTTATGCAATAAAAATATACTTTGCAATGGATTTGTACACGTATTTGTAAATAAAACTTTTATTAAAATTAAAATTAAACTATCTACTATACTTTCAAGTAATTATAAAATTATTACGTTCGTTTTTAATTACAATTGGCTTATATATTATAAGTATTTTAAGTTATTTGTAGGCTAGCAATTATAATAAATGCGTTATTTACATAAATGAATATTTGAGTGCTAAGAATTGAATGCTAAAAAGACGACTTTACGATTATTTAAAAAATTGTTAGTTATTAAATATAATTATACAGATAAAATTAAATAACTTATTATGTATTTAATAATAATTAATAAAATTAACAGAGTAATTAAATGTATAGAGTATCAAAGTACTTCCAGTGATTCAATAAATGCGTTCAATTCTTGCAAATTATACAAGTATCGTATTATCTTAATATTATATATAAATATAATTTTTCTATCACTTTTTTTTTTAGTAAATTTTAATAATTTGAAACTTTGTTCATCTTTCGATTGCATGAATTCGGTTGCGTGTATCGAGAGATGAAAACGGTTTTTAAAATCGAAATAGTTCAATTCTTTCTTATTAAAGCATTTCCTGTATGAGACAATCCAGAAATTTATATTATTAACAACTTCTTTTATATATTTTTTTTTGCATGCTTTGTTTCTTTTAAATGCAGACTATAGAAAAAAGTTAGTATAAACTTTTTAACTGACATCAACGAAAACACCGTTGTCAGCAGAATTGAAGCTAAATAAATTATACAAATAATGTTTTATAATTTATTATTAAAATTTAAATTTATTGAGTATTTTTAAATATTTAATTGTTTACTGAATTATCATTAGAAATATAAATACTGCAAACTAATAAATTAATATAACTGACAGATTATTAGACTATTGTTCGGGATTCCGATAGAATCTCGATCGTCTCTACATAACACGGTTTTCTTTGAATATTATTTAAAAATCTATAAATACAACTGTAATATATATCATGTACACCTTTTCCTTGCTAATGACTTTAAGCTAAGGACAGCACCGCGGAAGTTCGACAATGACCAATATGACTATTACGTGTATTGCGATACGAGCCGAATAAAATCAACGGATAAAACATTCTAGGAACTCCCGCGTAGTTGCCAAATATCTTGCTATTTTCATAATATATCGATTCAAATTCGACAAGTGTAAATAACAAGCGCCAGTGCAATAGTGCAAGTCGCAACGCACCACTTCGAAGTGCAGCTGCTGCTTCATCGCCTTCACTTCAAAGGACGTTGACACTATTTTTCTAGGACTCTAATGACAGCTAAAAATTAGTTCTCATCCAATCATTAAAATTTTACTGCTTTCCATCTCATTAATGTAACGCGCATCCCTTTTTTCTCAGTGTGGTCTAAACTTTGCAGTTCTCTTAAGCGTGACATCAAGAAATCTTGTTATTGTTCAAGTGGAAAGGTAGTAGTATTACCTATTGACAGCTCCCACTGTTCTCTAGTCTTCTCATCAAATAATCGTGTAGTGAGATGAAACATAATATATTTCCATAAATTTTCCCTTTCTCTTAAAGTTTTAAACTTTTTGTTAAAAGTGAGGGAGCATCGTCTCTGATTGTTTCTAGCTTAATAAATAAATGGTCTAGATGACAGTTAATTAATAATCTTTTATTTTCATATTTTTTTTTCATATTTTCGATGCTACCTCAAGTGAATCATCACATAGTTCTAACTTTGATATGTCAGCAGGAGGTCTTCCCAACGCTCCTCTTAAATAATAAAATTTCTTTGATTTACTCATTTTCCCTTTATTTAAAATCATCCTTTTAACCAGGTCCCGAAAGGTGAACTATGATATGTAATCACTATAAAATGTAGGCAATGATATGTGTGGCAGTTTTGATGGATCTTGATGAAATGCCTCTACACCCACTGCACTTTGGCACTGTAAATTATCAGGCTGCGCATTTCTCTTTTCACGTGTCTTTAATTCCTCTTGCAGCTCATCGATGAAATAGTTACTTTCAAATATTGTTTTTTCTTCTGTCTAAAAGTACTTGTGCTAAAATAATCATAATGCTACCGTACTTTCGTGTTCCTTTAGAAATTATTACTTGACTAAAGCTTTTGTTCTTGTATATTTCAACTTTAGCCTCCAATTCCTTCAGACATTGTATCCGCTCCCGTTGATTTTGAATGTTCATTGTCAGTTTAGCACTCATCGTTTCTGCAGGATTCTAAATTCTGCAGGAACTCCAGTGCTATGGCGTACATTTCCATTTCTTGCAATTGTCATTTTTATCTCTTTACTATAAATTTATAAAACTTACAATAAACCGAGAACCTTATAAACCTTTATAATCACTAAATAACTTTTATTAAAAACCTTATATTACTGTCAATATAACAGCATCAATTGCATAAAATAATAATAAATCTTTTTTATTTTTAATTGTTTGATTTTCAAACTCAATCTCTATTTTACACACACATGTAATAACAATAATTTCCTACATTATATATATTCAGCTCGAAGGACCAAAATGTTTAGGTATCCTCTACCTAGCTTTCGTGGGCTCAGAATCGCTTTCTAAATCGACGGCCTATTAATATAGATTTCATCTACTTGATAGATACACTTTCTGATAATAAAGAAAAGGGATATAATAAGACTGATAAGTAAGATTAATTAAATTGTTAAACATGTATGTGTGCTGTATCTAGTTATTAAATAATATATTCTATATTGAAATATGTACAGTGGAGAGTATAATTATTGTGCGTGTTGTGTGTGTAATATTGTAGAAATCGCAAAGAATCCACAAATAGTAATTGATAACGGACTTGATGCGTTAACGGAGAATCAATTGTAAGTTGAAATCCGTCGTGCGGCTAAGTCCCTTTTAAACTGAATTTGATGTTACCAATTTCTCTCTCTCCTCTTAACTTATTTCCTTACTGTGCGAATGATCTCAATAATTTACTTGACCTTGTCTCTTTTTGGTGGACTGCAGCAGTTCGTTGACCATCTTCGTTGTTTCATCCTTGTAATATGCCGGCAAGGTCCCAGCCCGTTTCTTGACCTACTTTCGCGCTGAAGGGTTAGTATTATCAATTGTAAATTGAGAAATTTCAGCCTAGCTTCAGCTATAGGGACGTGTTTTTTTCAAAACCATTGACAGCGGCATTTAAACAATCTTCGGTGCCTTACTGTGGCAATTGACAGAATTCTACCGGTGAGATCCAAGTGAGGTTTATACGTTGATTGAAGACAGACTGATGTACACTGACTCGTGATCGTAGCTCACCCTGCATTCAAAGATGTTAATCGCGACTTTTCGCCGTCTTGTCGAAAACACTTTTCTCGATGTTTCTCATTGGTCCCTCGATCGCCAATTTATTATAATACTCGTCATTGGTGTGCCAAGTTTTCTTTCCCTTTATTTTTTGACCGATAGGCGGGACTTTTATCTCCCACGTTCACACTATTGCCAAGTACATCGGCCACGCTGAACAGGGGAATTTGTGGAATCGTCTCGTCTCATCTAGCTCGTGCTGTGTAGTGACAAATTGCAACCGCATGTGCACTTTCCTTCTATTTTACTTGACCCTCGATTCAGGTAGTCTCCAAATTTAACGACCATAAAACAATTCTTGAATTTACTTTAACTTTTTCTTTCAAGCACGACTACGTGCAATATAAAATATTTTCTCTCTTTTCTCGGATATTTTCTCGACCTTTCTAGCAATTAACGTTTAGTCTTCAAAACTATGCCGCTCTTTTGTTCTCTATTTTTGTACCGTACTTCTATATTGGTAAACAGCAATAGTTAAATTACTTGGCGACGGATCTGATAGTTGATTTGTTACATTGGATCCCGAACACATATTTATCTGTATAATTTAATCTACATGATAAATATCTCATAATTTATAATTTTTATAAAATTTTTTACTTATTACTTCGATTAGTACTTATATAGAACTATTGCGTCTTTATTGTCATTACTGGTATTTCATATACGAGTAATATGATCTTATATTTCTAGTGATTTTTTTCTTAGATGTAAATCACAAATATATTTGGATCTTTGATTTTTATTAAAATATACTGAGATTTTTGCATCATAAATCATAAAGTCAAGCAATTTATTGCTTGACTATAATTGACGACGAAAAGATACCACAATTCGCGGAGCTCAGTCATACATTATCTCATTTCATAAGATACAAAGAATTTAGTGTTTATGAACTAGTTTATAATATTTATTATATATAAGTATGATATTATAATTTATTATGAAGTAAATTAACAAATGTTAATCTACAATTTTTAATATTTACAGTTATTATATAATTATTTGCATATTATAATAATGGTACTTGATTTTTAATTTACTTTTAATTTTTAATCATTTAAAATAAAATTATTACAATTACTATAAAATATAGATTGTTTTGAATTTTAAAAATATGATTAAAATATAATGGGTGGTATTAATTTAATTTTTAATATTTTTATTAATTTTATTCTTATCATTTTGATTTATCTACCAAGCTCCACAAATAATACGTCTTTATATAAATATACAGCATATACATTAAAAGATGACTAATAAATATTAAAGTTATTAAAAATATATTTTAAGGTTGATTACGGATATCTAGTATTCTATTATTTATGTAATGTTGATTTTGTAAGCGTGCAAAAAAAGTGATAGAAAAAAAAAAATGAGAGGAAATATCGTAGCTTCTGTAGGTTGTAATTAAGCGTATCTTTGATATGCAAAAAAAAATCTACTAAATTCTTTTCCATAATTATGTATTACATTCCATTCGTAATGATATTACTATTTTTTATCTATTTCTTGACAAAACCAAATCTCACAAAATACTTTTGATTATCGACGGACGCCAACCTTTTTTCATAATATGTAGATATAATCGAAAACAAAATATATCTTTTTACTCACATATTTCAGTTATTTGTTACAGAATTATATTTATAAAACTGATCAAGTGTTATTTATTATTATTTATATTATTTATCTGAATTATTGAAAAATAAATAATGAATATCTGTGTTTCATTATATTATAAAATATATTATCAATTATTATATTATAATCGTTTTACAAATTTAAATTTTGTAATTCAAATGTCCTTCACGTGTAGTAAAAATTCATATAAATATTAAATTTTATGACACTATAATTATATTATAATAATATTCACTTAATTATCATACAAGATTTTTTTATTTCTTTATTTTTTATTCTTTATTCTTTATTTATTAGAATTTCTATTATTGCATGAATTACGAATTATAGTTTAGATCAATACATAATTAAATAATTAGATTAAATTAACAATTTAAATATCTTTTATTTAATTTGTTTGTTACATTAAATAACGTAAAAAGATAGTAAATTTTTTTTTATTTTGTTAAGTATAATTTCTGTCTGCGTATTACTTTTAGAATTCACCAAATATTGTTTTCACAATTAAGTTGTAAAGAATCTTTGCTCAATTTTGGTACTTAGATATTACGGTATTTCACTGTACTTTATTTTAATTTTGTAAACCTCAATTTTATCTTTTAAAATGAATATATCTTGCCATATTTAAGATCTATATAATTTTAATTCGTAATTCATAATTCTTCCTTTATCATTATTATATTTATATCATTATTATCATTATTACTTTTATATTAATTAAGTCTAAATGAAATGAATAATACTTTTTATTATATTTCATAACTAAATTAGTATCTAAAAAGTTACATAGTATAAAACAAAGAAAAAAAATAAAAAACAATATATGTACATTCCTAAAGACGAGAAAGCTTGTAACAAAAGCAAAAAATGAGAGCTTGTGCTTCTATTATTACGTATGTACATATCGAAGCGAGAAAAGGTCTCGGGGTGAGCGTTTTCTCCGCAGTAAGAGCTTCAGTTAATTTCATAGCTGATCACCCCGAATAATCCAGGACTTGGATAGGGTAGCTCGAGGAAGCTTCACTGAGGCGGAAAACAAATCTTGCAAAGGGCGAGGATACTTGCGGCGAGAAGTCACTCTCCCATAGAGTCGTATGTCATAAGTGCTTCCGCACTAGATTCATCATTCCTTGAGCTGAGGAGCTTCCGCGAATTATCCGCTTTTTCTATAGAGGCGTTGTAGATAATTCTCTAAACTAGTGATCGTCCTCGTCGTGGACTGGTATTTTTGCTTAGCCCCTTCTCTTCCGTAATATTGCGTCGTATAGTTTGTTTTTACGTACATATATCTTTATACCATTATTATTTCAGTTCAAATTCTAGTTTTTGATTTAATTTAATTTAGCCAATCTTTTACATAATATAGTTTATGGTATATAGCATAGAATATAATGACTTTATATAGTAGATGCTTAATAATATAATATTTATATAAATTATAAATTATTTATATAAATTATATTATATAAATGATCGAGTATAATTTAATTGTCACCTTCAGTTCTAAAAATAACTGTAATCAAATTTGTTAGAAATTAAATTTAAATTAAATAAGAAAATTGATGGTTACATAAATATAAATTCATTCTGATTATGCTATATTTATATTAAATAATTTTTTTGTATAATTACATTAATTACACTATTAATTATAGTAATTTTTTATTATATTTATACATATTTAAAATATTTGATTAATGATTTTTCTATAATTAAACTCAAGTCATTGATTTTATAAGCTTTACATTATTGCATTAATTAAATTCTTACTTTTAAATAAATGTATAAAGTGATATATGAGCTTTGTCCCTTGTAGTTGTTTTTATATTAAATTTTTTAAAGTGATTTTCATTATATATATATAGTTTAAAGCTTCTTAGTTTTCTATTATTTAGCTAATGTCCAAATATCGTTACAATATTAAAATATTGACAACGATAAGAATTTTGTTTATGTAAAATATTAAAAATTTGTAATATACCAGGATAAATTAAAAATAAAATAAATGCATAAACTGTAATTAAACATGATATATTATTATAAAACTTTTCTTCTATTTATTTTTTGCATAATATTTTAATCCTTAAAATTTGTAAATAACATCAAATATCTTCTCATCTATCATATTTTATCAATCAAACAAATTAATATTATTTATCTTAATTTTATAGTTTATAAGATATTATGACTATTTAGTTTTAAACAGCTCTAGATCTCGCTACAGGTAAGTGATAAAAAACAAAGAAGCAATATTTGTTTTTCAATATAGTATTTTAGTGGCGTATGTATATACGTAATTCTATTAGAAGTATAACACAATGATTATATAATATTGTATATACCATAAAAAATTGTTTCCAAATCCAGTATAAAAATGAAAAAAAAATTAAAAATAAAAAACCTGGGATTTGGGTAATTCGAACATATCTAATACGTATCGATGATGTCAGCATAGAAGCCTAGCCACGTATTGTCTGCTCATGTACTTCACGGGAAAAAGTTGCCGACTTCAGCTAATTTCGAAGCAAAGTCGAATTCGTTGCGCCGACGTTGAGATAAATAAATCAGACTTCTGAATAACCGAGTATTAAAGGGCGAGGGTGAGTGCAAAAAGCCGTGAGTCGCGTGCGAGCCCCACTCCGTGCTAAATACAGTCTAGCATGAGATGGGAGGGGTGAACAGTGTACTTGTTTTGAGAAGGAGAGAATCACGGTTTGCTTCTGAAGGCGAGATTTCGTGGATGTGGCTTGTATATAGCCCTGATCTCTGGATATATACATTGGGATGCGGATGATAGATTGAGGTACAAGTGACTTCGATGAATAATAGCGAGCTTAAGAATGATGCTGAAGGGACTCACTGAGTATATACTCTCTTTATTGGTCAGAAATAAGGAGCAAAAATGATTATTCCATGTTATAATAAGAGGATAGTTATGGATTGACCAGGATTTTTTTCATCTGTATCATAAACTAAGTCACTTTTAAATATAATAATTTTTTAAATTTATTAATTTATTAAATATATAAATAAACAAATATATATGCATTATTGTGTGCATTATATGTTTAAATATATGTGTACATATATATATATGCGTGCATAGATAAATATATAATATTTATATATATATAAAAAATCTTTATAATTATATTACTTTATATATTCAAATTTATTTTTTATTAAATAATCATTTATAAAATATGAAATTTTTAAAATAATTTATCTTTATCTTTCTATATTTGTGTTAAATAAAAAAACATTTAGTTACTTAAAAATTTTTTGAATCATCTACTTTCGCCCGAAAACTGTGAATATTTATTTATCAGAAATATTAATAAAGTATTTACTTCTTTTGACGTCACAATTAAGTTAAATTGTTTTTATATATTATTAGAGCTTATATCCCTAATACAGATTCTATTATATATTGTTTAAATGAATTTATAGAATACCATACTATAAAGCACTTGTGTTTTTACGATCGAGTACACAATTCAATTTTACTTCGGGATCTATGAATTATCAATATGTACTACAACCGTGACAACAATTCTAAAACATTGCGTCAACACAATTTCTTGAAATTTGTGGCAGTTTACATGAAAGTATTTCCTTTGTTCAGATTTCAAGTAAAATCTTGCTTGGCTTAATATGTCGATATTTGTGATGTTTTACATGCAAACATATAAATGGGTAGATGAAGGTAGCATAACAGATTGCTCAACCAATGCTGTGCTGCATACTCTCTGAACTCTATTTTCCTTATTTTCTCAACTTTTTCTATGTTTTCCCCGTATCTTGGTACTACATTTGCTACAGAGAAAAAATGGCCTTTTGCATAGTTTCAATTTACATTTAAATAAAAATGAATATTACATAAGTAAGATATTTATACATTAGAAGATGATTTTAAATAATACATTTGTATTAAATATTTAGGATAACTATAGACGCTCTCAATATTTGTCCTATAAATACTATTTATTATTGCAGATAATAATTTAAGAATACACTTTTCTGAACATAATACTGTATATATAATAATATATAAAAATTAATTTAATATAAAATTAATTTAATAACATATTGAAATTAAATTATATGAATAATACTAAATGTGTATTAGTTTTTCATTCTAAATTTATTTTAATTTTATTTATAATAATTTGATAATAATTTAATATACTTTTATTATTTTTAAATCCAATTATTTCATGATTAAATAAAAATATTACGAAAAAAATTAAGAAATTTAATGGAACCGTAAATAATATTTCTTTGTGTAATCGAAGAAATAAATCTAATGAATGTTATATATGAACAGTTAGAATAAATACTAAATTATAATACATGTTAAAATTATATATGCACATAAAAAAATACATAAATAGAAAACAGGATATTTATATTCTAGAATAAATTTTAATACTAATATATCTACTACATTATTTATCGGTAATGATATTAAATCTTGATAAATAATGTTGATAAATAAAAACATGTTGTACAAATATTTACTCTAACAATATTCTTTCTGTTAATAATATACATAGAATGTGTGTAGTAAAATGAAAATTTTGAAGCTTTTGAAAGTATAATACTTAATATATAAAGAAAAGATTAATGGCAAAAGTAAACCACTCTGTTATAAAACTGAATAACCTCACACTTCCTAAAGCTCAACTCAATAAAAATAGTGTATGCGTATCGAGTGTTCGTGACACGAATGCATCGATAGCTGCCAAGTATCCTACGACAATATACTATGCTTGCGAAACCGCATATAAATCAGTAAGCTAAAAGCGAACAAAAAAATAACAAGGCTACGATGAGCTTTCATAGATCGAGCAATAAAAGTGCAAGGGGCGAGACTCGTGCACCATCAGCGTGTCGCAACACGTATTCATTCCCTGAAAACATTGGACGAATGGTCACTCTAAAATAGAGATGAAAAAAGCAGTTACTGTTGGATAAAAAATAGAGCGAATAAATAACAGCATGGTGTTAAGTGATAACAACTTGTAATAATAAAACAAAAAAATTCAAAAATGAAACATTTGCACTTTTTACCTTGTACAATAATTTTTATTTCTACCCTCGCATTTTCTATTTCTCACGAAATGCAACTTCAGTGACCCTGGTTTTCCTAATATTTTCCCGTCAAAGCCATGAATATAGTACGCTGAACGTATGGCAATAAAGTTTTGATAAACATTCTCATTTCATTTCTCATTCTCATTTCATACATCATGATAAACATTCGCACTTCCTGACATATAGACATTATTTTAATTCCTCTAGTTTTTTATTCATCTATTCTATAACAAGAAATAGCGAAAAAACAATAATATACAGATATATATTACAATTTCCCATTTATTGAACATTACATGCTAACATAAATTTATATATTACATTTTTATGTACTATAATATGTACGTAAATTATTGTTTTTATGATCATTATTCTCGATTTATTATAATAATTGATATTTTTTATTTTGTTAGGAAGTAAATTTTTTTAATATGATAGATGATCTAAAATCCAAAATTATTATATATCAATATTTCACTTAACCATATATTTCTGAAAAATATTATTTAGATATTTATAGTAAATATTTATAATAAAACGTTTTTTATGTAGTACTAGAATACAAAAATCATGCTAGTTTTCATTATCTATTGTGATTTAACTAGATTACATACATTATGCTTTATAAGATATTTTAACAACTTATATAATACATTAAAATATTTATATAATATTTAAATAAATAATAAATTAAATTAAATTAATTATTTATTATTTAATATGAGTTTTATTAATTTATTTTATACAAATAAATTTAATAAATTTAATACAAATTTATTCAAATATGTAAATAAATTTAATTAATCTAATGTATATTTTGATGTATTGTCTTTATATATTTTCTAATATCAAATAGGAAATATATATATATATATATATAATAAAATAATTCACTTTATTTCGATTGTAATTAAAACGTTTTCTTATATATCAATACTTCACACATATTTTTCACTAGTTTTTTTAATCAATATCAGTAAATTATTAATTGATATATTCTTTTTCAAACTTTTTGATGTCACGTTATTCAAAATTGTTTAATTTAAAAATTGAAAATTGTACTAACATTTTATATTAAAATCTGTAAATATTTGGAAAGTACGAAATTTTTTATATACATAAACATATTTTGATTCTTAAATATGCTTATGTGTCACAATTATTTAATAAAAAATTTTTCATTTACATACTTATAAAATTATATTATATTTCAATAACTAATTAAAATGGAATTTGAATGCACATGGTTTTTCAGTATGTTTGAATATACGTAATTTATTATAATAATACAAAGTTGATACTAGTTATGTATAACTATATATATATATATATATATATATATATATAATAAAATATTTATGAAGTAATTAGTGAATTATAATTTTTATTAATTAATTTAAAATTATTATATGTTACGTAATAATATAAAAAATATTTTCTTCTAATTCATAAATTATGCAAAATAGTTCTTTTGTAATTTCTTTGGTTATTACTATTTTTCTGTACAAATATTATATTTAAATTACTGTAACTTTTTGTATATAATTTTTACGTCTATTTATGAGAAAAATAGAAATATATGCGCATTAACGAATTAAAACAATTGTTTTCTATTGACAAGGAGTTACGATAAAAGTACATTCATATGCATGAATAGTAATGAAATTAAATATATGTTCTTAACATAACCACTTGTTAAAGCTTCGTACTTCAAATTATCGAATGATATCAAAACTTTGCATCTCGTCAAATTGAATCATCAAGCAATCTTCGAAGTGTGCTATGAACTGAAGAACGTCTTATCAAAGGCGGGGCATCGCAATCCAAATAATCCACAGTGAGTGGTTCTTGCGTCCACCCTAGGAGCAGAAAAAGATAAAGAAAAGGAGATGAAGCGACGCACGCGCTCAAACGCACTAGGTAATTGCCAAGGGCTGTATCAGTGTCGGACAGGCTGCTTGACACGTGTCAGCTCGTGTGCCATACAACCTTATCATATCCCCGTTTCTTTTACTTACTGACTATCCGTCATCTAATAATTCATTCGCCTTTAAAGCTGCCCCCAGCGCTTCTCTTCATTATGCGTAAACGCGGAGTTATATACGCCTGTTTTTCTCACTTATTATCACGAAGAAGGCATAATAGTTATTTTGTCTCTATCTGAAAAATGACGAAGCTTTAAAATATAATAACTTTATTGCTGATCTTGCTCATACTATCTTCAAAATTCTCTTATACATAGCTTCGATAGATACAAAAATTAATATACGTCCATGGAATATAAACACAGTCACTTATTTTAATTAATTTGTATTAACAAAATAACATAGATTATTAGACGACTATATATGACATTAAGTTTCATGGTTTAGGAAGCTGTTTTGATAAAATTTGTATTATTTAATACATTAAAAATATAGATAATATGTGCGTATATTGCTTATTTTCGTTAATTTAAAGTTCTTTAATAAATATGATGGATAGTATTACCATTTATTTAAAAGCTTTCAAAGCCTATTTAAATTACTCGACAGTTATAAAATATTGATGATAATTTTCATGATTATTTGTATGTACACATCGACAAATCCAACAGATACTATTTAAAAAATTATTCAACTTAGGAATATTATTGAATTTTATACAATTAGTCTAATAATAAATATATTAAAACTAATAAAGTTTAAAGCAAACTTTAGAGAATAATAACGAATAAACTGACAGAGATAAAACGTTAGATGAATAAAGATGGAAACAAGCTAAGAGAGCAGGCGAGTTTGTCAATGTTTGCCATTGTCGACACCCACCTACTTATGCAAATCATTTAATTTAACCTTTCCTACCCCTTCCCCTAACTATAACGCCCCTTACCGACGCAGTTTGCAGCGACATCGAGGGATTCCAACCTCGATCGTATCACGAAACCTATTCGTATTCATTGCTTTCGAAGGGTGGGGTATGAACCATCGTTTTCTCTCTCTCTCCCTCTCTCTCTCTCATTCCCACTCTCTCCCTCTCACTTTCCGGCTCTCTCTCTCTCTCTCTCTCTCTCTCTCTCTCTCTCTCTCTCTCTCTGTATTTTGCAGATATATGTTCGTCTCCTTTTACTCGTAGAATCGAATTTACGATTCAAGTTATATATTCCGCAGTGGCTAGTAGTCTTTACTGCACTGAAAGGACTTTCTGTAAGAATGCGAGGGTAAAAATTTTTGTTCACATTTAGTAGAATTTGCTTTCATAAGTATCTAGTCATATGCTTACGGTTTAAACTGAATTTTTCTTTTTTGAGATCGAGATAAAATATTAAAATTTAAGTAATGGAATTAGAAAGATAGACAAATGGAGAGGAATATAGAGAAGTGAGAGAGAATAAAATTCGATCATATACCCCAAATAATTTAAAACAAGTCATATTTGATTTGTAATATATTAATTTATAATTAAAATATAAATTAATTCATATGTAGCAAAATGTATGGGTAACACAATTTTAATCTATATAATTTAAACTATTTTTTATATTATGATTTTTCATTTTACTTAATTTGAAATTTATTTCAAATCTAAAAATTATTTATTTCATTTTGATAATTTTATTTTTACTGAAAAAATTTATACTGAAAAAATACTGAAATTTAGATTAAGCATATTTAATATTTTTCTTAATTATCTAAAATGTTGAATCTGAACTATTATTTACTATTATGCAGATTTAATAAATACAGATTTTATTTTTAATTAATTTAAAAAAAAAATTCTTAATATCACAATATTATGTGTAATATTAAAATTTAATTAAATTTCTTTTAACTTAATTCAACGTTTTTCTGTGTTGAAGGAAATTTTGATTATTTCTTTAAACACTGTTTTATTATTAGCAATGCTGTTCATAATTATTTTAATTAGACACTATAAGAACTATAGTGATCAAGTACTTGAGTAATGGATATGATAAATTAAAAAAATTTTAAATAAATAAAATATAGAATATATATTGAATGAATAGTTAGTTACTTTTAACTGAAATTAATATAGTTTTATGCTTATATATATGTAATATCTAAAAATATATTATTCAAGTAAGTTAAATTTTCATAAAAATTAGTTTCTGATTTTTTTAAATTTTCGAGTATTATATACTATAAGTTCCAGATATTTTTAGTGATAGTAAAATTTTATCTAATTTATTGATTATCTTTTAAATATTTAGATTTTATATATCACACTTATTCTTTTATTAATAATATAATACACATATACGTGTATATATAATATATACATAATTAATCATATGTGTAATAATTCTTGTTTAAAGTAAATGTGATAATCCAAGATAATGAGAAATCAATAGAAATAAGGGAACGAAAAATTTTATGAGATTTATATCGAGCGATGTTATAAAATATGCTGAAATCCAAAAACTTTCATTTATCGCGCGTTTTCGCTAATGATTCGAACAATACCGTAATTATCAATCATAGCCATGAAATCTTCAATAATAACTATAGACGTCAGAATTGAGTGAAATAGCGAAATCAGGGGGAGGCAAGGGGTTCGTGCAAGGGTAGTAAAGGCGATTTCAGCGGTCGATTATGTGTCGCGAGCAATGTGCGCTGATTGCTACCGAGAAATGATGTATACGATCGTGCGGTCATTTAACCGTTTTACAGCGATGGGAACGGGTGTTAGCAGCCACGTTGAAATGCGTACATGACCACACGAGCATACAATGAATATAAGTGGAAAGTTTTGTAACTGACCAAAATAATTCTTGAATTGTCTCATTAGCCATCATTTATCACAAGCGATGACAATATATATATATATACAATTATAAATATATATATATATATATATATATATATATAATTAAATTAGAGTTTTATAATTTTATATTCCTTCGGTACTTTGGTAGATAAAATAACGATAGTATTCGAGGTTAAATTAATTTCAAATTTATGCATCGAAAGTTAATGAAGTTAAATATATATTTTTGACATACTTATTCCATATAAAATAAAATTTATATTTTCATTTAAATAATTTAGCATGTTATAATTAATTGAAATGTAATATTTATATTAGGTACATGTAACTTTAATGGCAATGTTTTGAATAATTATATATTAATAATAAATTGTTTATCATAATTATTATTATGCATATTAAATTGTTATAGATTATAATTACTAATTGCTTTTTATATTGTAAAAATAAAAGGTAAAAGTTATATACTGGTAAATTATTATAAATTAACTAGTTATTTAAGGTCTACAAATATTTATAAAAGAATATTGATTTACTATTTACAATCATTGAAATTATATATTTAATTAATTTTATTTATTTTTATTATAATCGATTGTTTAATGTAATAATTATTCTTCTGTTCATTAGCTGATAAAGTAATATGCTTAAAACTAACTAAATTATTTGACATGGATGAATAAATATCTTGTTTACGTAATTAATATTTTGAATGTTTTAAATTCTTTATTATTCCTTATTGAAGAAAATTACATGATTTTAAAAAATGGATAATATTAAAATGGAACTCTAATCAAAATGTTTGACTAGCAATTATATGATATTAATACTTTTATTTTCTTAACGTTTATATAATAAGTAATTAATATAGTGTAAAAGTCTCATAGAAAAATCACTTAAAAACTGGCGCTTTAAAATAAACATTATTGCTAATGTTACATACTTTATGACTATCATGAATAAACGTGGATTTTTTTCGACTATTCTCTTGAATTCGCCGGTCTTTGATACTTCACTTCAATAAAACGATAAATAAAAGGTAAAATTACTAAAAAGCTCGTTTAATTCGAAGTTCCATTAAAAACACGCTTGCTATAGTGCATTAACAAACAAATGATTCGAATTAAGCGTATTGATACATATACGCAAAGAGCACAATGTGGCCTTGCCCCTCTGACCCTCGCAAACCCTTTCGTTAGCACGCGATATTTGGCCTGTACAATGCCAACACAATGTATCGCACGCTAAACGTATACGGGCTTACACACAAGCGTAAATACAAACTTAGTAATACGAATGCCGTCCGTCATTCCCATGGCGCAGAATCATCGAACGATGAAACACTTGATTATTGTATAAACTACGTTACTAATTCACTCGCGATTCAATCGACTGTCTTCCGCCCTTCTCTCATTTTATTGCATTGTATTTTTTAATGATACACCGACAATTTTTCCACTATGGATTTCTTGTAATCATAAAATTTTTTTTTAGCTATTGCATTTGTTTAAATTATACATGTTTATATTATTTATTATATGAGATTTATATTCATACTGTTGATAAGCATTAAATAATTTTGTTGAATTATTTTGTATTATGTACATTTCATACTGATCGTAGAAAAAAATGTACTTAATATTAATAAAATGATTGTCTTTACATTTAACTTATTGACACTATATTTTGTTGTTTTCTTTTTTTAATAGAATACATCAGTTTATTTAAATTTAGTCAAGTTTTAAATATTAATAAAAACTATTATTGCATTTTAATAATACTTTAATCCTTCATCCAACTCCAAAAATATAAATAAAATACTGTAAATATGAATAAAAGTAAATATTTATATAAATTTTAAAGTAAATAATCAGTACCTGAAATTTTAATTTATAAACATACATACTGTACTCATAGCTAATGAAGACAATTTATAATTTTTTCTAATACAGATTTTGTATTGTTTGGAATATTCATTGAATATTTAAACAATTATTTTGTCTATTTAATGCAGCAATAACTAGTGATTATTAAGAAATATCCGAATAAGTGTATGTACAATATTAATTCATTCTACGTTCTAACTTTTATTGAAAATAAAATTGAATTCATATTTATGTGCGAATATAACTGCAATTCCAATAGATTACTCGTATTCAGCTACCGAATGCTAAGCCATTCAGCACTGCAGTCATAACACGAACGCCTCTAAAGATCAGATTGGATAATCAGACCCGGGGCGTACGTTTGTATGTACATACGTGAGTACCACGCAGCCTCGTCACGTGTCAATTCGCATTATTGCTGTTTACCAAAGTGCGACGAGATGAAGGCATGAAAGATCGATGATGATGCGCTCCCCTATCCAAGTACGTGGGAAAAGCCAGTCTAAACATAGTACAAAATGAAGACAGATAAAGTGACGCGCATGCGTAGTTATTGTCAAATATGATGTACACATTTATTATGTACGGTGTATCAGTGATATATGCTATGGCAAGCTTTTGTGGGCAATTCTAGCTCATATGCACGAGGATTTGTGCATATGTACTTTGACCGATCCCCAGTATGTAACATCTCTTTAATCCCAGATTGACTTGTGTCACTTATTAATATTTTATGCAAACACTGTGATATATGGACTGAATGCATTAGTTTGTTCTGCAGACGTCTGCTAAAGATAAAATAATGCGTGGGGCTTACTTCATCTTTTTATATGAGGGCATCGACTTCTTTTTTCTCTTTTTCTCCATCTTTTATTTATTTTTATTAAGAGCTTTATAGAAAAAAAGACATATTCTTAATAAATAAAATATTTAAAATGTTTCTTCCTATGTATGAATTAAAGTTATTATTACAAATATAATTAAATATACAAGTCTATTATTTTGACTACATTAATTTATATTTTCTGTTTATACACTAATTTCCATTAAAAATCAAAGTTTAAGAGTATTTTCAAAAAATTACACAAAATTAATAATAGTTCATTTGTTCTGATTATAATATTTATGCAAATATTTATATATATATATATATATATATATTTGTATGCGTAAATGTATATATTTTAAAAATATTATTTAAAATTTGGAAACATATTTACATTCTTAGTGAGCACGACCGCAAATGTGGTATTAGGAGAGAATATTTGAGAAATATTAACAAATAGCCGTGAAAATAAGTAGAATTGAAAGAGCATCGATGGACTTGGTCAAGTTTCTTAACTGGATCTTCTTAGATTCATTAAGATTATTATCGGTAAAGCACAGAGAAGGAAGATGACGGTTGTCACAAAAAATATAAAGATAAAAACAAAAGATAGATAGATAGATAGACAGATAAATAAATAAATAAATAAATAAAGAGAGAGAGAGAGAGAGAGAGAGAGAGAGAGAGAGAAGCAGTGTAAGCGAGAAAGATAAATAAACCAATGGTCTAGTATACCCAATTCACTTAACGCGTCCAATCTGAGAATGCTCATCAGCAATTTAAAACGATGGGCGCGGAATAGAGCGTGCTACTAACTGTCTCCAGAGAGTTAGAAGCCGGGCTATGTGGATACAGTGAAAAAGGGACGACTGATGACTACTTCCAAGAAAAAAAAACGCAGTTATGTGATTGTAGCGCGGATAGTAAATCGAGATGAAAAGAACGGAAAAAACGAAACGATTAGTAATGAGATTGATTTTAAGGAGCTCGTTTATCTCGTGCCAAGCATTGTTTAATATTCTCCGTAACATTAATATTACAGATATACTACGAGTAGATAACATGAGAACTTCATACTATATAAATTTTACTTACAAATCTTTATACAATATATTATTTCATAATCAAAAATTTCCGTATATTTTAAAATAAAGCAAAACGAATTTCTTTTGCAATATGATTATACAACTTCTTAATTAAATATTAAAATACGAATATTTTATAGATGGAATATTTGCATTTCATAATAAAACATGTATACTAATGCATACATAATTTATTTAAAAAACATGCTTCCAGTGTGTCAAAATAAAAATTATTCAATTATTTTATATTCAATTAATATTTAAAAACTTACTTGAAAAAACATTAAGTTTATTAAAAACATTATTAATATCATATAACAGATAAAGTAGTAAATAAAATGTATATTATTCTAAGAATAATTCATTTTGAAAGCTATGGTATGAAAAATAACATTTCTATAGTAACCCCATGCTTTATTTAGAATAAATTAAATTGCTCAATTTTATTCTCATAAAATTACAATATATATTATATAAGGTATTAATAAATATTACTAAATACTATAGTTAATTATCGTATTAAAATTACATCATATTAATATAAAACTTTATGTTTATATAGCGAATGAATAATTTCTTTTAATTCTGAAAAAAAGTACATTTAGTTTGACTAATACTAATATAAGTAATATTTTATAAGTAAAATTATTATAATTTAAATAAGTAAAATTAAAAAATAATATAATAATAAAAATCTGTATAATGTGACTTCATATATAATACAAAAAAATTTATGTTAACGCTATAAAGTACAACAAAACACAATACTTCTTTTATATAGAAATTGCTTTTTGAGTGATCTGTTGTTTAACTTATATATATATATATATATATATATATATATTGAGAACATTTATATATTCAATTTATATTGAGTGAATTTTGCATAATGTGCAAATTATCACAATTTATTATTAATAATAAATATGTGTAATAAAAGCAAATAATTCTGCATTAAAAATTATGGGCATTACCATATGCATACAATAATAACGTATACAGATTATTAATTTATATATAATAAATATATATTTCGATAAAATAATTTTGAAATCTATTGAATAAAAGTAGTATTCATATCATTATATAACTAAGCAGCATTAAATATAGATATGTTGAAGAAAACTATTTCAAAGAAAAAGTAAAATAAGCGAACTATGAACTAAAAACGTTTATTCGATAAAGATAAAAAAAAGTCTTGAAAACATAAAAGTTCATTTAAGAAAGATTTCTATCGTATTATCTTTAGTTTTCTTTCATTCTTTAGTTTTCATTCTTTCTTTTGGTAATAGCAAGAATAATAATTCGGACAGCAACCATTTTCTATTCTTTGCCTTCGCAAACATGACCCTGCGTCAAATTACGAAGATTCTATGTACTTAATCCGATTTATGAGACGGTGCGTTTCAAATGACCATATAGTGATAAGTGGGAGGAATAATACATTGCTTAAATACGAACTAGAAACTCATAAATGAAGATTTTTGTTGATTTGACGTAGTAATAACATTTTTCTTACAAAGTAACAAAATAATACTGGCTATCAAATTAAGACTGTGAAGGTATAATGTATCTTAAAATAATATCCGATAATAAATATTTGCGCAAAATGAATACGTATATATATGAGCGTGTACAATGTTATGCAATAGTTATACTTTATGGTTAGAATTGATATTAAAACAGACATGTGTATCATACATGTAGGCATAAAAAACATTAACAAATATTAAGTATTGACATGTTGATTGGCTATTATATTAAAAGTCATGAAAGCTCCTAATGAAATATATACGATTAAAGCAATAAAATCAAATTATGCATTTCTCAATATTTCTCTCAATAAGTGGTAAAACGTATCGTAATTCCATAATATGTAATAAAAATAGCTTCGACATAATTTAGAGATTTCTTATAACTATAATTTATTATTAAAATGAATCATTATTAATGTAATTATTATAGGCTATATATATTAGAACTGTTTGAATTTGGGGATTATTATCATAATTATTTTAGTATTTTCTAATTTATTATTTATATAGATTCCAAATTAATGTTTACTAACATATATTAAATGAATATCTCAATTATTCAAGTTTTTATTTAAGTAAATATAGTAATATTTTAATTTATCATAGTATATAGTCCAATATAGTAAGTCTAATACTTATTAAACTTGAACTAGCGATATTTTATAATAATTTATATAAAATAGCTTTTCATTGTTTTTATAAATATACTTTAGACATATCTTTGTCTTCAATTGTAGGTAACTTCAATTCTGTAGATATATAGGGTAATGAACAATATAATTTTCTCCAATTCATTAAAGCAGGTAAAGAAATACCATATAAAACAATAATTTAAACATTTAAATTATGTGTGCCCTTTACTAATTATTTAATGATGTATGTTCTATTGTTTTGTACAGTGGATTGTATAATTATCGTGCGTGTTCTGTGTGTAATATTGTAAAAGTCGGGAATGATCCGCGAGGGTAATCGATAATGGCCTTAACGCGTGAACGGAGAATCAATTGTATTCGGAAATCCGTCGTGAGGCTTAGCCTTTTTC
Organism: Ceratosolen corneri; assembly: GCA_030522565.1. Lineage (NCBI taxonomy): Eukaryota > Metazoa > Arthropoda > Insecta > Hymenoptera > Agaonidae > Ceratosolen > Ceratosolen corneri. The sequence goes on along the minus strand of JAPYYT010001698.1, from coordinate 28,244 downwards.
AACTAAGTTGGAATGACAAACCTCTTTGTATTAAGGGTTCAACGGCACGATGACCCTACGTTGTTTCTCTCTTTTACGTACTGCATGAGTCCTTGGGCGAAGGTCCTTGGCCTTACCCCTATTGAGCCGATTACAGCAATTCGTGGACCAGGCGCGGATGCGCGAAAGAGGGTAGCTTCCCTCTTCATATGTTGCTGACAATATTTCAGCAGTTCCCTTTACCTACGTATTTTCTGAATGGTTGCTTCACTTTAGTTGTAGCGAGTGCAATTACTTTGAAACGATTCACGACTGCGCTTAAACCAATCTTCGTTGCCTTGTTGTGGCTTCTGCCAGGATTCTCAAATGAAGACTGTACATTAATCGAAGACAACCAAAATTGCACTGAATACACGGAGAGCGTCACTTTGCACTCCAATTTCTCACGACTTTTCACTGCCCCGTCGAAACTAATTCACTCGATTATTCCCATTGGTCCCGCGATCGGCAATTCGTTACACTAATTGTCATTGGTGCACTGAGTTCTTTGTCCCTTTTGTTCTAGACCGATACGCGGGCCTTTTCCCACCCACGGTCACACCGCGGCTGAGTCCGCAGCGCAGGCTGAGCGGGAAAGCCGTGAAGTCGTCTTGTTTTATCTTGTCAGGGTCATGTGGCAACAATAGTAATTACACATACATTTTGCTTCTATAATTTCTCTTAAACACGACCACGAGTAATATTGTTTTCAGTTTTTCTAGCAATAACCGTTTTGTCTTTAACTCTACGTGTCCTTTTAATCTCTGTTTTTGTACCGCACTTTTATATTCATAAACACCGTAAGGTGAAATTATACGGCGCCGACCCAACGGTTCGTTTATTATACGAATTTCTGAACAACGACATTGAAGTTAATGTATGTATGATGTTGATGATGATCGTGCTCCAGTTTTAAAGAAAATAAAATCATCTAATCCAAAAAGTGAGTCAATGACAAAGCAATCCAGTAAAATATAAACAACTAAAATAGTTCTGCATCCGAAATTGCATTTACACGGAAGAACACACGAGGCAGAAGTAGTTCGTTAGGATCAGCTGGTAGCATTCCAAAATCTACCAGGTCGACAAGAAAAATGACATCATAATTAAAGGAAATAATAAAAATTGATAGATGATTCTTCGTTATGTAATTTAGTCAATCTTGGAGAGCTTTCATACCCGTCATATAGCCTTTGATGAATTGAACAATGAAATAAACAATTCAGTTAAGGTTTTAGTAGATATTCTGATGATGATTAAATATTCAGGAATTAATAAGATTTAAGGTTTTATATGTAATTATAAAATATTAATCTATATTATGAATATATTAAATTATATATTATATAAAAATTTTAATTTTTTTAACAAAAAACGAGTTTTTTTAAACTTAAAATAATATACTTACTTTACCAAAAAAATACTAATAAAATGAGATCATAATATTACATTTAAATTTACTCTTTGATTTTTTATATTTTAATCTATAGAATTTTTTATATTTTAATCTATAGAATTTTTTATATTGTAAGTATTATCTACCAAATATTTTCTTATAAGAAATGGTACTTTACATTGTACATCTGATTATAATTATAAAAAAAAATATGCTAATTTTTGTTCGATTATTTTATTTATTATTACTCTTCATTTAAATATGAATAAAAATTATAGTAATCAATATTATTATAATATAATTAATATAATATAATTATAATATAATTCATATACTATAATAATGTGTTGACAATAATAAAACCAAATACAAAGCCCAAATATTTGAAATAAACAATTTATAGATATTATTAATAGTTTATTTACTAAAATAATTTGAATTTTACGGTTGCAATCAGTATTTTTTCAGAATATTATAATTGTATTAAAATATTTTGTTAGAGAAATCTACTGTTTGCGAATAGATGTCATGTATTCCGAAAAAAATTAAAAAGTTATTATATAATATTAATTAAATTATAATATATAAATATAAATTATTAAATTCAGTATATAGTTCTGATCTTAAATATTAAAATTAAGCGAAAGACAAATTATTTTATTTTAATGTGAGTAAATAGATAAATAGATAGGTAGATAAAGCGAGAGCAAAAGAGAGATCACAATGGATTTCAACATTATGTGCGTGGCACCATGTGCGTATGCTCGCTGACAGAGGCATAATATCGTTAACGCAGTCACACAGCGAGTAATTTTGGCAACAGATGCCGGTTTGTCAGCTTCGAGGGTAGTAGAAGACGTTTTGATTGACATATTTTTCGCGGGAACTCCATTCTTGTCTAAATCTACCCTAGCATGTACAGGCGCGTTAAAGTGATTTGAGTTTGAATCAATTTTGTAACTTACATTTCTAACATTTCTAATATTATTCTAAGTCAAGTTCGAATATTCAACGTTTTTCATGCGAGTATATCAATTGATTCATTTTTATTAATCATTTCCTATCTACATATATTTTAGGCACTTATTTCTAATGTTTCTTGCATTTTGGCTGTGCGCCCACTTATGTATGAATGCATGTATGTATGATGATAAGGTATCTTGTAAATTATATTCGTTTGTATAAAAAATATTGTATGCAATATTAAAGAATTTATGTATAATAACTTAATTTTATGTTAAGTATATACATGTTTCTATTTCATTTTTTGTGTAAAAAACATCTATATTTTCTATCATTTTATATGAAAATATGGTTTAGTATTTTGTCATTTCATTATGCTACATTTGTCTGTGATATTTATATCTCAAAAATATTTTCAAGACATAAATTCACTTGTTAACATTTAAAATTTTTATTATAATTCTATTTATAATTAATTAATATATAAATTGTTGTATAATATATTATAAAGTTATTATTATAATTGTATAAGACTAAATGATAGAATGGATCTTTTCAAATTTAGAAAACGGGCATTGCAAAATCGTGTAACACCAGATTGCGTCCCATGAGAAAATAAGCTTTGGTAAGCGAATGAGTGACAGTAGATATTGATAATGCTTAGTGATACTTTGAAGAAAAAAGCAGATAGGTGACTGATTCAGTCATTCGTGGTTCCCAAAGTGGATAAAACTATTCTGAAAAATATTATATTTTATTATTTAAAATAATAGTTGCAAGACAAATGAATATATATACTGCTTGAAGTCTTTTGATACGTTTTTGTTTCAAAATTATAATAACATAACAGGAATTAAAAAATGCAATTAAAAAATAAATTAATAATTTATTTACAAATATTTTTAATAATAAAATTAGTTTATTTTATGCACATGTATTTGTATTTATATTTACGTTGAATTGTATTTTTACTGACACTTAACGGTCACTTATAAGAGTTGATTTAAAAATAAAAATCTAAAAGTTATTATATAAAGAATTTTTTAAAACCGATTAAACCCCAGCCATTCTCGCCATTAAATAACATAGCTTTTAAAATCCTGTTGCCGTCTTCCGCAATCCCCATTTCCCTTCCACTACATAGACGTCGTACTTAGATTTGATACGTGAGCACATTTCATTCAATGCGTTTAATTGGTAATCCATTTAAAGGATCAGCAACTTTCAAGACAGGCATTAGTGCACGGCTGCAGCTCGTCCGTTTCGCACGAACATGCCGAGGAACATGATTCATGTGTCAGCTCCAAGAGAACAACTCTCGCGCGAACTGCTTGTACAATTCGATTCGATAGTGCAAGTCCAGTATTGCCCCAGAATTGTAGTTGAATCCTGTGAGACGACAGCTGCCTTGAGACAACGACGATTGTTTAATGTGTTGATGCCGATCCACTCTTAGATATATAGAGTGCTAGTATTTATAGTGGTGCTATATAATATTTCGAATTTAAATTATTATGTAAATGAGAGGAAATGTTTTTATTATTTGTTGATTACTCAGAGCATTTATTGAGATTTCGTAAAATATGACTACTTGTTAATGCTATTGAATTTAATAACATCTCAAGTAGTCATTAAAGACTAATTCAACTACTTATAATTTTAATTAAATTCCTATATGAATAATCTATGGTGGGTTAGTAAGGATGGTGTATAATATTTACATCAAGTTGAAATATCTAAAAAGCGTCATAGAAATAAAAATTTCAAAAAAATGAGTACATTGACATTTTGATTGAATATTGCTTTTTAAATTATACTATATTAAGATTTTCATGAATTATTTATTTTATTATTGCTCGTAACCACAATAACAATATAGATACAAATGTAGAATGAATTCACATTTATATTAAAATTTAAAATATTAAATGAAACAAATATTTAGAGGATGCTACGATAATTAATATTTTGAATTTTAATAAAATTATTTTCAATTTTTTTAATTTAATACATAAATTTTTAATGTATATAAATTTTCTTTATGTGTATAATATTTTTATTATGCAATATTATTTTTATTATTATTTCATATTTATAGTATAAATTTTAAGGTCTTATTTAATCAGAATTAAATTGACCTTTGAATAGTAAAATGTTTGATTGTATTTTACATATTGTAATGTAAAACGATAAGATTTCTTTGCATTAAATACAGAAAAATTTTATATTCAATAATTTGGTATACTATGAATATATATTAATTCATAGTATATAATAAGAATAAATATATAATATATAATAAGAATAAATATATATTATTTTGTTTTTGTTCGCTATCTTGTGTATCATAATTCAATTCGTTTCGATCATAATAATTTATAATCATTATGTTTAAATATCGAACAACTAAAAAATTATTTAATTAAAATAAATAAATATTCATTGTAAGTAATTTAAAAAAATTTATATTTAATTTTTTATCTTAATATTTTATTGATCCATTATGACCAATTGACAAAGAGTATTAATTAAGTTTATATAAATACAATATGGAGTTAATTATATACTCTTTGTTCTCAAATAAATAACATTAATTTCATAGATAAAAACTTAGAACATTTATCCTTTTAAGAAAGATTGAACAAATTAACCATGTGCAAAAATGTGAAATCGATACATGTGGAGAAACACACATGCGTAAGGCAACGATGAGATCGAACCAGGTGCTCAACTGCTTTGCTATGGATTGCCGTTACTGATTGATGTCAGGTATCTGAACAACTTAATGTGTCCTAAGTATAGGTAATACTAGTTCCTTTCTTAATTCTATTTTTTTTATTCTCTTTTGCTCAAGAAAACATTTGCAACATGTTAGTTTATGTTTTAAGCTTTAAAATTAGGATGACACATGTGGGCGTATACGAATATATATTTGCATTATATATACATTAATATCAACGGACCAAATAGTGCGTGAAAAGCGAAATGAATATAAATATCGAAGAAAAAAATTACTTGTTTAGGTTTGAGCTAATTGTTAATTATAAAAAATCGTATGAGAAATTGAGCATATTTGTTTTTAACCAAAAAAAATTTATATCAATACTTAATAAATGTTATGTAATAAGAAAATCAATTTCATAATAAGACATTTAAATTTATCATAGTTAGATTTTTCAATTTCATAAAAGCCAGGAATAATATTATTTTTCATTATTAATTTTTCGATTAATTTCTTCAAATCTAATACATTTCTTTATAGGATATCAAATTTATTTTAAACTTATCATTTCTTTCATAATTTATAATTATCACTCCTTTTGTAAATGATTATAGAAATAAGTATATTTTAAATATACATGGTCAATTTCATGTCTTGTTCTAATTAAATTATTTTACTGTTTGAATAAAATAGTTTGAAGAATTTATAAAATTCATTTAATTTTCCAACATTAATTGGATACGAAATCATACGAAATCTTCGCATAAGTTTTATTTAAGTAATTTGCTGCATAATTGTCTTTGTTTCTTTAAAATTTACTGACAATTTTAGTTTTTACTTTACTACATTATTTTCTAATAAGCACTCCCATTGATTACAAATTTTGAGTTTAACAATTTTTTACATATTTAAAAAATAACATGAAACATAATATTCTGTGCTCTCATTTTATTTATTGTGACTAAATAATTAATATCTCAAATATAAAAATTACTAACTATTTTTAGTACGGTTGAAAATCTATCAACATTTTTTTCATATAATTAATAGAAGGTAATTATTATCAATCATTCTTATATTATATATAAGTATTTAATATTATGCTTAGCTATACTTATATCTTTAGTGTTTTATATGTACTTATAAATTTTCAAATATTCACTTAAAAGTAACTTAATTTAAACAATATGTTTATTATAAAATTATTTATAGAATGTTTATTTAAATAATAGTACTGCAAAATTAGTTTTCAAATAAGTTCTCTAAGTTTAGAAAGTCCAAATAAGCTTTTTACAAACTATATATTTACTACAAAATCTTATTACGCTTAATCAATTTTTCTCCTAATAGTAAAGATCGTTGAATTTTTAATGGCATTAATAGATCTGAGTTAAACGAGATGGGCGCAACCCTAAGTATTACCAACATTTACAGTTGTCAGTAAGTCGATCCGTATTAAACCTAATTGAATTTAACGTTTTATAGAGGGGAGATACCTTTTTAAAAATATTTCTTATACATTTTTATTTTATAACCTGATTTTTGTGTTATTAAAAATTTGATGATATTAGAAATTATTAAGATATTATTTAAAAATTTTTGTATTTATTATTACAGGACAATTATATTTATTGTTATTTATTAATGTTAATAAAATTGTTATTAAATAAATAATAATTGAAAATAAAAATATAGTTAATAAACATTAATTAATTCCTTAAGGAATTATCTATCTTTTTATAGCACTGTAATACATAATAACTATATCATATATTACATATTGTACATAAGTTAAAATACTGAAATTCAATTCTTCAGGTGTATAATAAATATAATAGTTTTTTCTAAATGAACTACTTCTATCAATGATATAACATAAAATAGTATGAAAAAATAACTAGAATGAAGCATTTCATACTTTCTCAATAACAAATTCAGCCAACTACAGTTATTACTTTTATGCCTTGTCCTCATTTGTGAATAGTCTTTACTATATATATTATTTTATATCATTTATTCTTAAAAACATTCCATTATTTAATGTTCTACATGCAAAATTTGGATTTTGTATGTGTAAATTTTAAAAACTGAAATTACTTAAAAATAATACTAATTATTGCAAAATTGCTTCTTCTTATGTATTCCAATCAATTGAACTGTTAAAAAAGAACGTTCATTTATATTGTTTTTACCAAATAATAGTTATGAAGACTAATTATTAAAAATATGAATATACAATTATTATATCATTTTTTATTAATTAGAATTTTATTAACTTTAAATTTTAAATATTGACCACATATGTTTAATCCACAATCTATAAACTAATTATAATTCTTTTATCCGAATTGAATATATCACTTCATATATTTTACGAGTCGTTATTATTATGTAAATGTCAATAATAATAAATGTAACATTATTTCATTTTACTGGTAAAATTTTACATATTAGGACGATAATATTAAAATTAGAATATATTTGTAAGTTAAATTAAATTAAATTAAATATAATAAAATTAAATAAAATAGTTTGTTTATAGTTTGTATATAGTTATTTATAGTTATTTATAATTAAAAAACTTTCTTTTGGCAATTCTTTCTTCTCGTGGATATTTCTAAATCTGACCTTAAAATCGTCTCATACCTCTTATTCACATTTTTTAAAAACTTTCTTGTTGCTCGTATATGAATTGTTCTTAGTCCTTTTTATTCACAATACATGCATGTAATTAATGCATAACTTCAAAGAGATATCAAAGCAGAAAATGTTAAGGGCCTTAACTACAGCAAAAATATAAAACTGTAAAATAAAGAGAAATGCAGAACTATTGTTTATCTACTTGATGTCGACGTCAATAAAAGTCATGCGTTGGAATTTTATTGTACATATGTGTGTATATATGTTTCAATGACAATACGTTCTGCTCTTTGATGTGAGAACTGCCTCGTGCCTCTGTAAACCGGGTGGTCTTTTAATATATTTCATATTTCTTATTGTTTTTTTCTTTCACTTTCTTGTTGACAATAAAGAGTATTTTCACGTAGATATTTCAAATTAGATATCAATTTCTCTGAATATAGCGACGATACATATCCATATAATTAAACAATCGACAATTTTAATATATTTTTTAAATTAGAGTTTGTATTTGCATTTTCTTTGACATTGTTTTAAATGCGAAGAAGGTATGAATCGTAATATATGAAGAATTAAATTTTATGACTTCATTGCGTATTCTCATATTTATTTGAAGTATCAATTAATTGAATGTATTTCAAAATATATGTTTTCTGTTACTTAATTATAATATTATCAATATAGTAAAATATAAAATCTTTTTTACACTTAAATGATTTATTTGACTTTATTTGAATCAAATTTTATAATACAAAATCAATTTTTCTTAATATTTGTACTTAGATAAAAATTTTACTTTTTAATTTTATATATATAATTTAAATTCGTTTGTTTTTCAATTATGTACAACTTGCAATTGTATTATAATAATTAAATTTATATAGGACATAATTATTCAAATAATAAAAGTTAATAAAAATAAAATAAAATAAATGTTTATTAAATATTAATTGAAGTTTTGTATAGCTTTTAATATAAAATTTTAGTACTTAAACAATAATATAGTAAATTTTATATTATAATATTACAAACTTTTTACATAATCTAAATTTATATAAGCACTTATTGTACGTTTTATATATTTTTTACTTAACGTAATAAAGTTATTTTTAAGTTGATTTCAATTCAAGTATTTAAAACTTGTAACGCTAAAAATTGAACGTAATAAATTATTTTAATAAAAAATAATTGTCGTTGAATATAATGCACGTATTGTTATTGTTAAATATGCATGTCATAATAAAATGAATTGGACAAATATTAATTAAAATTTAATTAATATTATTATAATGTTTATCTTTCATTATAAAAATATGCATGACTTGACGATTCTTCAATTTAAGAATATTTACAATAATCTTATATAATCCTTCGATCAATATTTTGTGTTAAAAGTACATAACAATATCATAATGTAAATAGGTAATTGTCATAATTTATTAGAATATTTACGATTATTTAAATTGTCTTAAAAATTCAAACTATAAAAAAATGTCCTCGAGTGAATATACCTCTTTTTTAGCACATTATTCTGAACTACAATAAGACATAAAATTCAATTAATTTATTCATATTTTATTTTTTTTTCTTTTATGTTAACTTGACTATGTATATTCATATTTAATAAATTATCATACAAAATTAATAACTACCTTAAAAAAGGACGTTAATTAATGTAGAATCAATCTCTTTAACATCGAACATGAAAAATTTTTTTTATATAACCTGATATAATTATTCCATATAACAAATAATAATAATAATAATAATAATAATAATAATAATAATTTATCATTTAAGAGATACTTACATATACAATAAAATTTTATAATGAATTTACCAATAATTAAAGTAAATAAATATTAAATAAATGTTCTTTCATTGCCAAATAAATAATTGCAAAGGTAATTAGCGAGATCGATGCTATAACCGAAAATTTACGAAAATATCCACTACAAAATGCTTACATTATAAATATTCAGACACTCACCGAAGGGAGATATAACGAAAGCCATTATTAAGATGCCGACGGACATGTGGGCGCCAGAAAAATATCCAGCCCTTCCAGCCTTGTCTGATTCTCTGTCTCTCTCTTCTCTCTTTATTTTTATTATCCATACTCTGCGCCTTTCCCTTAATCCTTTTCTCTTCAGTTTATATGATTTTTTTCTCCACCGTCGAACTCGGACACCACATCAGAGCGAAGGTGTTTCAGTTTATCAGTTTCGTACTCTGCGATGGACGGGTGTGTAAATCGTTGTAAAATATTTCTTATTATTGAAATAGAAAGAAATAGTTAAAATTTAGCAATATATTAATAAAGATTAAATAAAGCTTCTTCACATTTATATTCTGAGTTAATACTTTTACTTCGTGATATATAGAAAAAAGTGATGTAGTAGTAATTCAACTTATTATCAAAATTGTTAATTAAGTATACAAAATAAACAAGATACATTAATAACTGTAAGTAAGAAAAATAAAATATAATAGCATTAAAATTACTCAAATTAATTTTTCCAAAGCTACAAAATTTAAGGTATTTCCTTAAATTGGTAAATAAAATTATTCAAACACAGTTACAATTTTTTATCGCATACGTTTATTTATTCACTTTGTATAAAATAGAAAATACTTTTATGTCGTTTTTTTTTTTTTTTAATAAAATTTGTAAAATAATAATATTAAATAAATTATATTTCAGTATCATATAGAACTGGTATCTTTTTTCTATTGATATTTAATAGAAAAAAGCACAAACAAAATAAATGAAACATGTGATAGATTATTTAAATAATAAGCAAGTTCTCGTTATTATCGTTATTTTAAACGATGGCGTCACTTACAGGCCTATATTGATGCATTGTTTAGTTAAAAAAAAAACTTTCCAATTATGCCATTGTAAAAATATCTTCATGAAATATTAGTTACATAGTTGAGTTATAAATTCTATCTATTAACTTCAATAATTACATTATTATATATTTAATATTTTACCAATTATTATTTAATATATACTTCAACATGAATATTATACCTTAAAATAATAGTTTATAAATAAAGCTGTTGTATCACTTTCATTTGTTATTAGTAGTTGTTCTAATATCATTAATAACAATTTTTTTAGTTTATTAAAATAATTTATTAATTTTATCTTATATACAATTTATATGAGTGTTTTATATAAAAAGTATTTATTATAAAAACAGAAATATTATTTATGAATATATGTTTATAAATGCATTCTTTGTAATATAAAATAATTGAATATATCAATCAATTTGTTCTAATTAAATAAATATTTCAATTTAATATTTTAATTTAAACATAAGCTTTGTCAGTATATTTCATAAGTTCATTAAATTTCGTAATGTTTATCAAATTCATGCTCATGCCAGACATTTTATTCTAGTTTTCAAAGATTTTTTATCAACTGTAGATGCATTGCGTAGTTTAGTGGCTTCTTTCACTTGAGAAATCTTTAGTTCCGAGATTTATTACATCTCCCGCCCCTATCTATCTTTATCTCTCTATCTATATATCTATTTATCTATCTATCTGTCTGTCTTTCTTAGCCTCTCTCCATTTTCATACACAAAGATCGCACAAATTCCACAAAGGGTCTGTGAAATCTGGTTCCTAGAGTCATTTTATCGGCTCTTCGTGTTGGAATGCACCGATCAAAGTTAATAATGTGCAAACGATGTCGAAACTGAGGAGTCGTAAAGGAAAAAGCAGACAAGGAAACGCGTGCCTCGCATACGGGATGTTATAGGAAAGAGAATGCGCTTCTATTCAATATTCGCTTTATCCCGTTCTTAATCCTTGTGCCAATGTAATTAATAATGAACGTAGCGATGCACAGACACTCGACTTCATTCTACATTCATGCCGTAATATTAGAATACAATATTTGATAGTGGGCCTTTGGTTCAATTATCCGTCCTCTTTATTATATCTGATAGATCCATCTTTAATTATGCATAATTTTTCTTCCTTTTCTATTTCCATAATTAATGTTTAAATCTAAACTTCTATTATGTCAATTTATATTAATAAATATTTTGATGTTGGTGAGTATGTTACTCTGATAATATTCAGAACAAAAAAATCAATTTATGTATTACAACAAAATTACTATAATCGTTAAAGCACTGCAGATTTTAAGAAATAGTTTAATATTAATTTAATATTTAAGAAATAGGATTAAAATATTTTTCAAATATTTGAACAAAAATACTTTATTGAATAAGATGAAATTTGTTAGTAAATTAAACATCATATTTAAAGCGTAAAATATATATAAAATTAAAAAAAGAAATACGCAAATTAGAAGTCATTAAGCTAATAATAATTGAATAATTTTCTATATGCCCAAATAAGCATGAAAGATAATAATTGTAATACTCGTATTGAAGTACAGAATAAAATATTTTTAAAAATAAAATTATTTTTCAGAATATAAAGATTTTGTTATTTTATATTTTATTTAAACAAAGGCAGAAATATTTATAAATTTAATAAAATATATTTATTAGTAATAATTACTATCAAATATATAGATCGGTAAATAATTATTTGAATTTTGAGACAATAAAATAATTAAAAGCAATGAACTAGATTTTTTTAGAATTATGACAAATCAACCGAATAAACTTCAATTCAAATTAGCTCAATTTTTACATCATTAAAAGATAATAGTTTTAGTCAAAAGTAGGATATACCATGTTATAATATCATTTTAAGTATATTAATGTTGTTCAAACAAACAGCTATTGATATTGGAAGAAAAAATTCGAGATAAAAAAAGTAAATGTGATTGTTTTGTAGGAATCCCAAATAAGATAATTTATTCGTGAATGTTTCCTGTTACGATTGTCCATATATAAAAATGACACGCTTTTGTGAGTCTATGCAAACAGTTTTGAGTTTATATGTGAGTATGTAAACGTTCGACTTGGAAATAATCTGCTCATTAGTTCGACAAACCGCACGTTAATTTAATTATAACCAAAATCGTTTTTCAAGCTTTCGGCTGTTCTGCTCTAGCTTATGCAAAAAGTTCATAAAATATAAAAAAAAAAGTATATGATTTTTTTCTTAAAAATCTATATATGTAATTTAAATAATATAAATTTATATATTAACAATTTGATGATAATTATAAACATATTTGTTATAATATTTTTATAATTTTGTTTATGATTGTATTTATATATTATATAGTTTATATATATACATATATAATTAATAAAATAATTTTTTTATTATTTATTTATTTAAAATTTATTATTCTTTTTATTACTCATTGTTCATCACTTATTATCTTCATTCTATATTCATTATAAAATATGACAGTATTAACTTCTTTATTAAAATGTATATTTAATTTAAACATTAAACAAACCTTATATGATTGGATTTATAATAATTAATAGGATAAAATCTATGTAAAGAAAAGTTAACATCAAACAAAAGGTTTATAACGTTATCAATTAAGTAGAAGTTAATTAAAAGTAATACACAGCACAGTTCGTAGTAGAAGAAGAGCGTAAAAAAAGGGAAGATATGCAGGGAAGGATCATAAAGTAAGCGTATTTGCGTTGTACTTTCGTCTGTTTGTCAAGACATAATATTTCGGCATCAAGTCCTTTTGCACGCCACTCTATACATCACTTATATTTACCCGAATACGTTGATATGTCTTCCTATTTTTCTAAAGGTTATTCGTCTGTACAAACCATGAAACGTATTTCTCTTTCTTCTTGCCGCTCTTCCAACCTGGGCATACTCGAGACAGTGCTTTCAAAGCTTGCCGAATGAAACGCAACAAATCTCGTGGGAATATTGACGCACGCACACACGGATTGATAGATTTCTAGAATCACTAAGGGAATAATTAAATACTAACAGTAATATTTAATTGTTAGTAATTATTTGTTTTATATTTGTAATGAATATAGCACAAAAAACAAAAATAAAAGATTTACAATTATTGTTGCGTAAACTTTAAAAATTAACAATTTGGAAATTACTAAAATTGTATATAACTTTACTATCCTTGCAAACTTATTGTGTACATATTTTCAAAAATTTCATGTAATAAATAATTAGATAAATAATATCTATTATATATACGTATACATAAAAGTACTTATATTATAAATTATATAACGATGAATAAATAAATATAATGTATATATATATATATATATATATATATATTAATCTATTATTGTAATTAATTATATAATACACATAATTTTTTTATTTTTAAAAATGTGTAAATTGATCATTAAATAAATTTTGTATGAATACTCTAAGTTATTTAATTTTGGCGAAAGACTTATATCATTCATTGATTGCAATATTTATTTTTTATATCGTTAGCTATTATTAATGCTATTGTTATTAAAAGGTTAGGTAAGAATGATATCAGTATTTTAGGATATTTGTTTCAAAATAAAATATTAAATTTTTTTTCCTAACAATAAATAGTATATATAGTATAAAAGTAAGCAAGTATAAATAAAAAATAAAATAAAAAATAGTATTTATAGTATACAAATAAGTAAGTATAAATAATATATATAGTATAAAAGTAAAAATGAAACATTAGAAATGACGTTATTTAAAATCTTTGTAATATTTTTACTAAACAAAAATATCAAGAAACCTTTCTTATGAATTTCCTAATTCAAAGAAAATACTGAATTTGTAATCGTTTAAAATGGCACTCGCCCTATATGAAAAATGATAGAAAAGGTTAAGAAAAAAAAGACAAGAAAGAAGTAGACAAATAAAAAAGCAGTCTCACGAGTGAAAATAAAATGTAAAAAAACCATGAACTAAAGAGAATTGCCGCAAAGAGGGGGCTAGTAGAATAAGCGAATAAAAGCTTTGGCAAGTGATTCAAAGTCGACCGCTTTCTTTTCCGAGCTCAAGTTTTTTCACTGCCGGTGTCACACAATCATTTGTTCAACCCACCACCAACAAATCTAACACACCCTCATTCTCATTGCTAGTAGAAAGCTGCGCATGTGTGTGAAAGTTGCAAACGACATGGGCGAGAAATATAGAAGTTGGTCGGTTAGTACGATGCTTACAGTAGGCCAACAAGAAAGGAGTAGCAAGTACTTGGACGTTTACTAAGGCTTTCCACTTTTGTACAGTATATACAGCTTCGTATTTTTTTGTTCGTGTCAGCTTAATTTTGGAATTGAAATTTTCGTCGGGTATTTATAAAGTATTGCCTCCTTATATAAACTCTTATTTATAAAATATGATAATTTATTTAAAATTTGATATTTTGTTTGATCATTGAACTATGAGTGCCGAAATAATAATCAACAATTCTTAAGAATAAGACACGTTGCAAAAACTAATTGCTCTACCGTGGGCCTGAAAAATTCTTTTAAATTCATACATATATTCTCACATTCAAATAATATATGAATATTTAGAAGAAAATATATATACTAAAACATTCTCCAATTGATTATATAAAAGTTATAATTTTAAAACAAATGTTAAACATTGTTATTTGAATTAATAATTTTAAATTACTTGATAATTCTTTTTATAATTTTTAAATAAATCTGAAAATTTTTCAAATTATAAAAAATAAAATTCTAATAGAATCTAAAATTTTGAAAAATTATAGTAATAAATTTCGAAAAAAGCATACTTTTAATTTTATTTTAATGGTTTCAAAGATTGTAGAACGCTATTTCTTTATTATCAAGACTATAACTGTAAAATATTTCCTTTAAGTTTGTAAAATTTACAAACAAATATCTAAATACTTTAAATATTAATTAAAATAAAATAGTGATGTATTTAATCAACTCCCTGAAATACCTTTTTAAATAAATAAATATATATTAAATGTTATAAAAAATTGTTTTTAAAGTTGACATACAATAAACTATATGTTTCATATAAAAATTACTGTTATTCAAACCAAAGTTTTATACAAATACATAAACATATATTCCATTTTTTAAAAATTCTTTTATGTTTTTTTACGTAAAATTTTATGTAAAATCATATTTTTCTACAATGGTTTCTTTAACAAAAATTTGTCTGTCTTTATCTTAAAATTTTAATGAAGCATAGAAAACTAAAAAATGTATTTTATAGGCATTAATTTATATATTCAAATATAAATATATCTTATATTTCTTAAAATATGCTTAAAATATTTTTATTGTTTTCAACCTTAAACTTTAGAATAGCTTTAAATAATATTTAAAATTTTTAAATACCTTATTGAATTCATAATACTAATTTATATAAGAAATTAAAATGCATATGAAAACATGTATGTAGAAACGAAGGCTTGTGTACATATGCATACTAGGTTAAATAAAATAAAATAATGTACTCTCACTATGGGTTATAAATGTATTTAAATAGTATCATCTACGTTTTTCTAACATCTCAAATAATAAAGCAAAAATAAAACATAATATTTAAAGTAAAATCGATGTATCCATTGTTTTAATTAAAATAATTGAATATTATATTATACATCATTACATATAAAATAAAAATATAATATATAATCTAAATATCTGTAGTCATTCAATTATTATCGGAAAATATTTGAATTGTATTAATCATAAAAATGTCACTACAATTTAATCGATAATTTATTATATATTGATCAATAATTATGAATTTATATATTCATGAACATTATGTAAATGAAAACCACATGTAAATGTCTAATGGTATAACAAAATGAAGAATAAAAATATTATGAATACAAAATATAATAAAATATAATGAATATTGTACTATGTAAGCTACTTTTTTGTATAAGTAATTTTTGCTATTACAAAAATAAAAGTGATTGGAATGCATGCCTGAGTTACAACAGAAGAGAATGGAATATTACTATCATTCGTCAGGTGCTCCCAAGAGTATAAATTCGAGCGCAAATGATTTCTATCACATTAACATTGGAAAAGACTCGTATCTCCAATCCGACAGGGTTCATCTTATCGTTATCGAAATAATAGAGGCACATTGAATAGATAGCATGAGAAAAGTCCCTGTTGGTTTCTTATGCGGCCTGTGCTTGGTTCTTCTTCTTCTTCTTGTTCCTCTTCCTTCTGATCGTGGTAGGTCCCTAGAGGGTATTAAGAAATCGGACTTTCTTTCTCTTAATTTCTTGTTTAGAATCCGCAGTATAATTAGATTTATATTTATATTTACATTCACTGAAATGACATAATGTCGATTATGATTTTATTTACCAAAATAGAATATTAAGACTTTCATAAATTGGGAGTTACCTTTTGTTATTACAAAAATAACGATCCATATAAATAAAAGAATTTCTTTATTACTAAATAATTAATATCTTTATGAAAACAATGATATTATAATTATTATTTATTATTTTTATTAATTTAATACTAATTTAATGTCTAAAATTCTGTGTACTGTTTGTAGAGCATTAATAATAAAACAATATAAATTAAAAACTAAAACACCATCATTTTATATCTACATAATATATGGAAAACAGTAATTCAAAATAAACTAAATCAATCAATTTTTGTCGATTTGTATAACATAAGAAATCTAAATCTAAATCTCTTTTGAATTCAACTAGTAAGCACACGCAACCAAGTATTACTAGAATAAATCCGGGCTGATAGAAGGGTAAGTATTCACGGAAACTATTATTTTAACCTAACCATTTTTCTCTTTGAAAATGATCTTATTGATTTTATCTTTTCTTTCAATCTGTTAAATTATCTTTCTACTTATTTATGCATATATTATAGCATATATAAGTTTTAATAATTTACAAAGTATAATGCTTTTTACTAAGCTTCTTGACATCGGAATAAACAATAAATAAAAACTATAATATTTTGTACAGTTTAATGTTTGATATTTTGTAAGAACTTTATTTAAGACATTATATTCAAATAATAAGATTTTTTTAATTAATTATTAGTTAAATATTTTTTATAAAATTTTTTAAAATTTAATTCTTTATTTATGTCATTTATAATATCTGCATGAATATTGTATATTATAAACTATATCAATACTACTAATTTTTCATCATTACTAATAGTACTTACGAATACACATATATTACACTACACACTTAAGCTCTTAGATAAGATTATTTTAATGAATTTTTTTAAACACTTGATTGATGCAATTTTTATATAATTTGATATAAATTAACTGACAAATTTAATTATTTTTAATTATTGGCTCTATATATAATTTTGAAATATAAGTATATCTATTTAAGATAAATACATATTGATTTATCTAAACTATATATATTTTTGAAATATAAGTATATTTATTTAAGTTAAATACATATTGATTTATCTAAACTATATATAATTTTGAAATATAAGTATATTTATTTAAGTTAAATACATATTGATTTATCTAAACTGCATTTTCAAAAGAAATTTGTAGAAATATTTTGTACAATATTGTTCTTTAATACTTGTTTCAATTGAATAATTCAACCTTAATATTATTATAATTTTAAAATATTCATAACTGTAAAATGTATAAGTTATATTAAGAATATAGTAAAAAATAAGAGAAAAATATTATTAAGACAATTATGATAAATACATAAAATACGTAAAAGAACAACAAATTAAATAAATAAACAACAACAAAAAACAGCCTGAAACTGTACATAATACATGAACTCTTTGATTTCCTTTATTGGTAGTTTTCTACAATTCTGTTTAGAATTCCAATGACTTATCGAAAACCATGTTCGTTGTTTTGCAATGCTTAGTACAAGTACTTAAATTCACCCAATTCTAACTCGTTTTTACTAACCTACAACCTCTCCTTTTCTTTTATGTTGCTTCTCACTCTAATTCGCTTTCCTTCTTTTCTTAGACTTTTCACCTAAAGAAACATGGTGTTCGATCTATAAAGCGAATCAAATCTCTAGTTGCATCTAAACATTGTCGTCAAATAGTGAGAGTTAAAACAACTAGGAGGTCGCTAGACTCTATAAGTATACACAATAGCAACCATATATTTATAGGAGTGTTTAATATTTACATGACTGTATTTTACAGTCAAAAATCATTTTCCACTTCCACCTCTTTTTCTTTTTATTTCTTTCTTTCTGTCTTTAGTTCCCCATGAAGTGATATTGTTAATTATTTTATTTCATATTTTTTTCTCATTCTAATATAATATTAAAGACTTTTTGTGAAATATTACAATTTTACTCACAATTTCAAATATATTAATATAACTTTACTATTTTATTAAAAATATAAAAACCACTACTCCCGTAAAAAAATTATTAGAAATTAATAATATAAGTTTAAATATTATTTTAAAATATTATTAATTTTTAAATATTTCATTACTTATACATTAAGTGAAAAATATTAAAAAATTGTCCAGTAATTGAATATAAAAAGTTATAGTACTAAATTAAATACACCAAAGGAATAAATTAATAACTTATTCAAAAATTATTAATAAAATGTGAAAAAATGTATTAAAAAATTTACTGAAAAACGTGACAATTCATAAAATTCAATATTGTAAAAAAATGCAGAATCCCATGAAGTATTTAGTATTCTGGAATAATGAAAAAAAAAGAAACACCATATCCACGAACACATTCATAAGAGAACTGAACTTTAATATCAAGAGTATTAACTTACACGATTATAGAGAAAAAGAGGACGTCTATATATTCGTACCCTAACAATAGATATACTGTAATTGGTCTGTTATATAGAACATATAAATTCGTACATATTTCCAGGCCCTTATTTTTTTCTTTCTTTCCTCCGAGTACTTTAAAGATTCACTTCGTTTGTAACTGCGTTTGCTTTATTGTGGAAAATTGGATTCATGTAGTAAATATTGTAAAAAGTAATAACTATTAAACATGGAGACATAGAAATGAAAAAAGTTTTGAATGTCTACTTGTTAAAAATATGGCATACAGATAATACAGATTTGTACGTCTACTTAATAAAAACACTGCAATACGAAGTGAAAATAAGAAAAGCGTTCAATATTATTATGGATTTATTATTACTATAATGCATTTGTGCTAATACTGAAGAGAATGCTAGCTTAAATAAAACTTTAGTTTATTATAAAAGAAAAAAGAAAGAAAAAAGAATTTTCTTTTAGATACTTCTATATCCATATTTTATAAGAAATATTTACTTGCAACGGTAAACAATATTAACGGTTCTAAAAGAACATTATGTTGCAGTATACTTAATTATATTTATTATTTTTTGTTTACAAGTTCACTAGATAATTATAGGAAACTTAATATTGATATATAGATAAAATTATTTATTCGGAGAAGTTTGAGGGAGGGGGTATAG
Organism: Ceratosolen corneri; assembly: GCA_030522565.1. NCBI lineage: Eukaryota > Metazoa > Arthropoda > Insecta > Hymenoptera > Agaonidae > Ceratosolen > Ceratosolen corneri. The sequence goes on along the minus strand of JAPYYT010001698.1, from coordinate 8,128 downwards.
TAAGTTATCTATTAAATATGTAGTATTAAATACATACGAGATATAAGTAAAGCCATTTATAAAGCAATTATAAATTTTGACAATAGTATCTTATTTTTTATATTTAAGTATTTTGGAACTGAATAATGACATAAGTCAATTTAGAGGCGAGAGTTTTTCATTCTATAAAAATGAATAATAATTTTCCTACTTAGTATTTATAAAGATTCACGATTGATTGAGAATGACATTATTTTATATATTATTATAATTTTATATACTATAATTAGAATAATTTTATAATAATTACTAATTATATTTTTTTTCATAACAATAATTTTAGAATTAATAAGATTGTATTAGATTCGCACAATATTTAATGAAACATGAATATATATCTCATTTTTATTGAAAAGTTTATAACTTATAATGATCTGTACAATTAATCTATATTTTAAAAATACGTTCTAACCTTCCTATCTATAACAATATCTAAAAAGATTTATGTATTAAAAAAACTGAAAATTGTAATCTAAATAAATAAACTTATTAATCTGTTTTTAATTATGCAAGAATGTTTCTACGTAAATTTAGTAATTTGAAATACATATACAGGTAAAACCGATAAAATCCAAACAATTTGTGTGGAATAACTTTTATTTTATTTCCAAAATAATTTTGTTTTATGACCGAGTAAAATAATAGATCAATATTAAATCATTATCAAAAAAGCAATTTTATTACTAATAAAACAATATTAAGTTCATAAGAATCATTTTAATTTAAGTATACTTCCTAAAATAATTATTTAAAAATATATTTATTTGCAATATATTTTTTTATATTCAAGAAACTATTTATAAATTATCAAACATCTTCTTATTTTTCTTGAAATACTTATTATTATTCTGTATTAAAAACAGTTTTAAAAAATTGTATACATAAATTCCAGAAATAATTTTATTATCATTCATAGAGAAATTTTTATAGAAATTTTTGAACGCAATAAAATATTTTTTAACTGATTTTAACTATAATTAAATATTGAATATTTATATTTAATATTTATTCAAAATTGATATTATAAATTATAAATCAATTATTAAAATGAGATTTTTTCTAATTAATGTGAATTCAAAGTAAGAAATGTATAATGCGAAGTATAAATGAGTAATAATATATTACATTAAACTTTTTTATAAATAATATTCGTATAAATAATTTTATAAAAATATGAATTTTATATACATTATTAAATTTATATAAATATTTCATATTATTTTACGAATATTTAACTTTACACCTTACTAAACATAATAAAATTAAGATTTTTACTTACAAAAATAAAAAATTAATTAATTGGTTATAATAAATAAAATTAGTTATTATTTAATGTAATAGTATCCTTATAATATATTTGCAACGAACCGATATGTTAGCAATATAAGAAAGGTAAAAGAAGATAAGAAAAAAAGCAATTTTCTAATACATATATAAAGTAAGTTATTATTTATATCGATGAAAAAATCAGCAAAAAGTTATATAAGTACCTTGATTATATCTTTAACTTGAAAGCAAGGGAACGATCGTTGTCTAATATTCTGCAGGGGTATATTTCACGGTTTCAAAGAATAATTTAATTCGGGAACCACTTAAGAGTTATTCATGCGTTTGTGCAGGATAAGCCAGAGGCAGTGGCAACCTTGTACCGTCTGCCAGGGGACCTGAAAATCGGTATCCGTCTAAATGGAACAGGTGTTGAGCGCTCGCTATTCGTCGGCACTATACGACAAAACCAGCTGCTGCTAGCGCGACGAGACTTTAAGAACAGTAGATCGTTTAGTGTGCGTTTCCATATCTAGAAAATCATTGTAATAACCATCCTTAAAAATCTTATAATTTTCAAATTTTACCAAATGCAATGAAATAATTATACTCATAAAGATATTTTTTATTTAGAAATTTGAATAATGTACTATAATATTTTATGTAGAGTTACTAAAAACTCTTAAATAAAAAATATTTCATTATATATAAAAAAATAATCAAAATGTATAACTGATTAAATTGTATACATTTCATAATATTCATTGAGAAAAAATGGTTGAAATTTTAAAAATTTAAAATTGCATATATTATATATTAATATTTAATAAAGTGTAAACAATAAAAGAAACTGTCATATGTAAATATATTATATAATTTATATTTTAGGATTCATTTTAGGATTCAAGACAATATTTTAAATCATATGAAAGTGGTGTTTATAAAATATTGTGTTTTAAAAAAAATTTCTATTTAATCACTTAGTCTGCTCAATCAAATCGGCAAATCACAAAAAGAATTTGAAAAATATTTTTACAAGTTACAAACAATTTCATGTCATCGACTAATAATTCTACTTTTAACAAATTTTATTACGAAATAAAATGTAGATAAATCAAATTGAAATCAATTTAAATTTATTTAATCGTATAATGTGACAAATTGATTTTATAGAATACTTAAAATTGAACGGAAAATTTCTTGCAGTTGAAGGTAGTATCGTTCATTTTACGTTCTATATATAGGTCCGTGAAATACGATCTCAATGTTACAGACAGCAGATGATTCTGACGAAAGTGTCTTATCAAGTGTTCGGCAGACACACCGGAAGCAAATCCGTGACTCGACTCCTTTGACAGATTTAGCCAGCCATGGAAAGGTAATCGGATCGGGACCCAGTAAAGCGCGAAGTCTGATCCGTGAGATGAATACTTCTTTGTAGACGATAAGTCGCGTCGTCGAGAAAAAGAATGATGTCAGAACAACAGAAAAAAATTTTTTATTAATAATTAATTAAAAATTAAAAAATTTTAAAACATTAAATGTTTTTAACATAAACTTTATTTTATGTCATTTAATTTTAAAAATCGTGTAAATTCCATTATGCTTAAATATTAGTTTACAAAATCTATAAACCATTTTATTGATTTTTATGCTATATTATATTTTAATTTTCATAAATATTATTAATCAATCTGATTATTAAAAAAAATCTCACGTATCTATTTGAAGATTTTAATAAGCGTAGAATAGAAGATAAGTGTTTAGAAATTATTATATACAAAAATGCAAAACGAATACTTTAAATAAAATAATTAAGTTGGCATTTGCATCATAAAAATAAATATCCATATTATACTTATAAAAGATTTTTTTTTAATTTCAATTGGTTAATTTATAATTCCAAAAATAACTCAGTTACTGCAAGTTATTTTAAATTAATTGAATATTTTGTTTTTATTCGTATTATTTTTTATTATCTTCGACAAAAACTTTCATACATATTTTAATTTAGAATTGTTACGAATCTTCTTTCATTGTGTTTTTAATTTTTTTCATTCAACTCCAACTTCACATAATTAATGAAGTTATATAAATGTATTTGGAATTGACCACCAAAAAGAACTTCCTCTCTAATATAGATGAATATAAGTCCATAACATTACTTTTGTATTTTTGTACAATTGTTTTATGAGTCCTAGGCTATCATTATGGTCTTTTATTGTAGACAATCTCATCATTTAAGACGTTTTAGACAATGATGCAGGCGTCACATCACAAAAAAAAACCCGAGGCGACACTGAGTTGAATGAGCCATTACGAGAAGTATATAATTATCGCGTTCGTAATGAAAAACAATACTCACTTATCCGTGCAACTTCATTGATGAAATATTATATAAAAAACAGGAACAAGGGAGAAAATGGAAGAATAATACAACATATACATATATTTCGACTGCAAGACATAAAAAAGTTTGCATTGTAAAAGCCTTAAACAAAGGATTAGCGAAAATATTTATTTATAATTAAATTTTCAATGTCTATAACAGTAAAACATGTAATTCAAAACTATTATACATTTAGGATAATACAGATTTTTATTTTGCATTACTCTCAAAAGTATATTTATATTATAAAGAAGTATAATTTTACAATACAAAAACAAATTTTATAATAAATTAAAATATAAAAAATATAAAATCAAATTAAGTAATTACACGAAAGTTTAATTAAACATTATTTAAATACAAATTGATCATTAGGATTAGGAATTTGTTATTTCATTCAGTTTAAAAAGGTATTGTGGCCTGAATTTATTTTTAATAATGGCACAAAATAAATATATATCCTATTTATAACTTCAATTTAATTTTAAAGATAATCAAACAATATTTTACAATTAAACTGATAATTAATACATATGTGAGGGTTTTATATTTTGATCTAGTTTATGTGCGCGCCGTATGTTCCATTGTGCAAGACGAATGTTCCGCACTCAAGCCTAGCATATTTCAAAATAATCTAAAACATGGGTTTTATTATTATAAAGTGGTTTATTGCTTTTTCTTAAAGAAATTTGTTCTTTGTTTTCAGTCGCTATTCTAAATGCTCTTCGTCTACTATAGTTTTCCCATATAATGAAAATTGTAGACTGCAATTCATGCTTTTATAACTTATAGAGTTTTTATAACTTATAATAAAATAAAATATGTATACTAGGATATTATCATGAAGCTGTAATAGAGATTAGTCTTATCACCTTGTCAAATATTTTATGCTGGATCATCAATTATACTAGCTTTATTGTATCAAATCATTTAATAATAATACTTTAAAATACAAAGAAAATTCCAATTTTCTAGTATTATATATACTATCATGTAATGTCAGTTCCAATATTAAAATATTAGTACCACTCTATGAAAGTTCGAGAAAATTCATTATGCCTAAAACAGTTTGAGTATACTGTTTCATTTTCTTATGTACTAATTTCAAAAAATATGCAGAAAGAAGAGAATACGAGATTACAACATAAATATATATATATATATATATAAATTTATTTTAACAAAAAAAAAAAGAAGAAATAATTTGTTAAATGACAAAATTGTAGATATATCGCATATTTGCAACGGAGACAAATAATTTCCTGTCTACATTGCATAAGGCGAGAAAGATGAAAAAACCCAATACAGTAACTTCATCGTTGTAATATCGAAAAGGGTCTTTACGAAATGAGAACAAAACGATAGGAAATAAAGCATGAGAAAATTAAGAGTTGGTTTCTTTATCTCATCAGCCCTCGGGGACTACAAAAAACACCAGATAATGAAGGAGCGAGGTGCATGACAGTCATTAGTTTATGAAGAATTTTATAGTTAAAAATATATTTACTTTAAAAATGGCAAGATAGAAACACAGATGACGTACTTAGTAGCATTTTAGATAATCGATAATGTATATGAAATGTATTCAATTAAGTTCAATATAAATGATATTTAATGATAATATAATTTATTAGTTAATTTACATAAATACATTTAAATTAATTTACTATTTTATTTAATAATAAATAAATTTATAAATAGAGGATTTATATTACTCCTGCTTGATGCAAAATTCAGAGTAAATATATGAATTATATATGAATTTTTGCACAAAACAATGTATATATACATATATATATATAAAATAATAATTACTCACAAGCAGAAATAATAAAAAAGTATGTAATTATTTCTCATTTATAAATAGCATGTGTTTGATGTTTTTATTTTATATGTTACTTTTTTCATCATTTGATACTTTAATAATAATGCTACTAGCATTAGTATTTATGTTTGAAAATAATATTTCTTTGTTATTAATAATATTTCTCGATTTTATTTTAACTAAACTCAAAATCCAACAAAATGTAAAAATCGTGAGTCATTAACATACGGTATTTAACAATCTTCTTAATAATAATTAATGCAATATGAAAATAACAGACATTTTTTCATTTTAATGTAGATTCTGAAACTCTTATTATCATAATAATAATTATTTAATACATATTTATGTATTGTTGATTGTTACCTTACTGTTATTATATATAATAATTGTAAATATTTTCTATTAGTATGATTTTATAATATATCTTTCTATATATAAATAAATAGTAGACAACATTATTTTTTAATTTTTAAGTTTATTATCAAGTAGATTATGTTTAATTTATTAACATATATTTTTTAATTTGCAAAAATTTTACTTTTAAAAAGATTTTACTTATATATAAAGTACATAATAATGAATTCTGTAAATTATTTTAATTTACAAAATTTTTCAATGTTTTCTTTTTTCTTTTTGAAATATAAATAACAAATGTTTTCATATAAAATTAATACTTATGATTTATGTATATTATTAAATCTCATAGTATCTATGAGAATTAATAGTTTTGTTTCTTGCTTTTTTTAATCATTTACTCAAAGGTATCAAGTAGAACTGCTTAATACATAAAGATATGAGATTCATAAGTTTATCAGTATTAATTTATTTATAATTATAACGAAGATTAAATTATGGAATTTTTGGAGAACATATGAAAAATAATTTTTTTATTTTTAAACAAAATATGCTCTTTAAGACAAGATTACTTCTTCAATGCAAATAACAGCTATTGCAATACTCAAATAAAAATTACTAATCAAAGTAAGCTGTAAGATAAGATAAAATTATTTAAAGCTGAGCATGAACATCAATATATTGAATTTTGTTTTTTGAGTAAACTATGGAAGTATTTAAACTTTCTTATAGCAATTTATAGAAAACCTATTGATGCTTATAAACTATAATCTGAACTATAATCTGCATTATTTTTTGTATTTACATAATAGTCTTTTATTAGAATATATTGAACTATTTTTATAATTTATTGCAATGATATTCATATTTAAAATGCCAATATAATATTTAATACAAATATTATACAGTACTAAAGTTTTATGATAATTTCTAAATAATGGTATTTTTAAAAATTAAGATAAATAGTGTAAATAATTCAAACTTATTATTGTTATAATATAATATAATAATTTATAATAAGTAAAAAATAGAAACAAAAATAATTTATTAAAAAATATAATTTTCAACTTCAATTTTAAACCAAAATTTAAAATTTATTATATATAAATGATTAACTTATTATATAAATTTATTATTTACTATTTTATTATATTTATTATTTACAATTTTTATTATTAAGACATTTTATTCTAATATTTTATTTGTTAATTTTTATTAAGAATTCTAAATACTATTTTATATTTTAATAATTTTTTATTACGTGAAAGATATTTAAGTCGTACATGGAATATATAAGTTAAATCTAATAATAAGAAATATAAAAAATATATTATAGAATTTGGTGTGCTATAAAAACAGATTGTCTCAATTAAAAATTATATAGTAGCTGAGAATCAGTAATGAAATTCTATGATAAAGTATAATATGATATATTATATTTTATTTAAAAGCAATTAAACAAATTGTCATAATATAAAATAACTAAAATAAAACATAAATGCTAAATACATCATATACACAAAATTCTATATAGACATTATTACTCATTCATAGTACCGAGTTATGGATGTAATACATTACGTCACATATTAGTTCGATAACTGAATACTTTTATTCTTTTTCCAGATAATTTATTTATATCTATGGCTAGGTACTCAAAAAATTTTTATATTTAAAATTCTAAATTTTCATAAAACCATAATTTGTAAATTAGTACTTCAAAGCATTCAAATTTAAAAATATCAACATTAAAAAATATTTTCTAAATATGAATATTAATATTAATATTTAATTATTTTATTTTTCACTACTAGTTTTGTTATGAATAATGTTTAAATTTACTAATTTATATATGTTCGGGAATTAACCCGAGAAAGAACACTCCCCAAGATGGTATGGGGGAGAGACCGACAGTGAAGGGATAGTGATAGCAGAGTAGAAAGAAACGAATAAAAAAAAACCAATGTATTTTATCGTGCATACAGGGAGTGGCATTCCACGATAGTTCCTAATTTCTCAATTACATACCTAAAATGCCTCGTGTTGCATAGTCAGCTTGGTTTACTGAACCAGGGACATATGTCCATTCTACAGCAGAACTGAATTCCTGAATTTGCGTGACCATTTGTGTTCCACAAATTCATTCCATTGGGATGCTTCAGATCTTATTCACGACAGAGTTGCTGTTGAATTCGTATATATGTAATTTTAATTTTCAATGTATATTTCACGTACTGCATCAACTTTAAAAG
>JAPYYT010001697.1:0-24149 GCA_030522565.1 Ceratosolen corneri | reverse complement strand
GGAAGGATCATTCCGCTCGAAATGGCCGAGGGGGGGGGGGCTTGTGGGACGGCAGGGAGCAAGAGGTGGAATAGATCCTCCGTCGCTCTTGATGAATAAAAGATCGACTTTATTAAAGCATTACGACAAGCGAATGGAAACGATAGAGCGCCTCGAGAACCAGGACACTAGATATATATAGCGAGGAGGGATATCGGGGTCGTTACGAAAATATACACAAAGCGCCGTCGCGCGTAGTCAAACGCGATTTCGTCTCACGGATTTGCGCGACATCTCCCCCCCTCCCCCCCCCCCCCCACCCCCCTACCGCGGCTGCCGCCCCCACCGCCGCCGACCGCGATAGTCCTAGAAAAAAAAATCGCGGCGATTATGCGGGAGTGGTGCTGCCCTCGTGATAGTCCGAGCTGAAATGAACGGAGAAATCATAGTCATTGTTTTGCTTAAGCACGCGCAATTTGTACGGCTTAAGGTGGAAACTTAAGAGATTTCATGGGAGGTTTATCTTTGTGGCCGTTGGATTGATCGATGATCGAGCGACGCTCGGTTACCACGGATTTTTAGATGCGAGGTAGGATGCCAGAGGGGTCGGGTGAGAGCCCCTCGAGCTCGATGATAAATAAATTTGGTCGTGCGTTTTACAATTATGTAAGCACAGCATCCTAGGTGTAATGAAAAATCACGAGCAATTGTCTCGACGAAGTAATAGAATATGTGGCTGCGAAACGTTAGTGACTTGGTTATTAGGTTTGGATAAAAATGGGTATTAAGTGGCGTCCGTGGTGAGCAAATGTCGAATGCTCAAGATCTTATAATTATCTTCGCCCGTGTACTTTTAACGATTATTTTATGAAACTTCGACACGGCAATTTGGAGTAGCCCGTCTTATATTTATTCAGATGCTTTGCGCTACCAAGGTTCCACGTGCCCGCGAGGTGGATGATTCTCAAAATAGCTCGAATATTATCTGCATTTGTCTCTCATCGCTTTCATATCGAGCGCTATAGAATTTTTGTGTTTATTTAGATTTATCATACGATAATCTGTATTAAGTGCTGTGTATTCGACTTGCCAAATCGGCTGATTAAAACGCTCTTCTTACGCATTTGCTTTGCACATCGCCAACTCCAAATCCTCCTACGAATTGCAAATTATTTATCGCACCCGAAGCCGTTAATCCCACATCCAAGCACATTTATAACTCGATAATTTTAGATGAATGTTTCGTCAATGTTTGTTTTATATTCAGCTAAGAGAGGGGGGGGGGGGAAATTGACACACACCTTTTTAGCATCCGAAAGGCATCTTTGTGGTAAGCATCGTGCATTTGGAGCAAATAAACCCAAGAACATGAAATATTCTTATTGTTAGTCATCGTACCGAGGGTCGTCAAAGGAAAATTGCACACACGTGCGCGGGCATGCGTGCGAATTACCAATTTGTAGAAATAGAAATATTATAATATTTATTGCTTTGAAAATCATTTGTTTAAAAGCCCGACATTTATTGGTCAAATATTAATTATGATTTATCGCCGAGTAGTCTTTAGTTTGTTTCACTACTTTTTAGTATTACGAAGCTATAATTAGATGGAATATTTAAAGCCGCACCGTTTAAAAAGTACGGCTATTGCGTGATGCTGACAATACATTCGTTGCAAAGTATCAAAGTGTAGTTTTGCAAGGGCAAAACTAATTATCTACGCTCGTCCTAACTCAAATGTAACATTCCCGATGTAAATGTCGTCGAGTTCAACCAGTAAGGTCGCCTTTTATCGCCTTTTATCGCCTTTTTTCCCCGACAGCACACCTGCTGCTCTGTATGTGAAAGATCGCGTTGGTGCACTTAATTATGGTCGCCAGAGGAAAGACATTCGTCGACTGGCCGTCATCGTGCGCTCGTTTGTTTTGCATTGGCTTGTAATTTTGACAGGCTAACCTCAATCTTGGGAGGCGACGTCGTGCGACTGATCTACTTTGGGAAAATCTGCGACGTCGGCGGTCGCGAGAGCTCGGCGATTATCTTCTCGAGGCCTTGGAAAAAGGCCACTTTCCCGCCCGAGGACCGAGTGCGCTATCCTTAATGAGACAACGAGTCCCATGCTAATGGCCGGGTAGCTCGCCGATGGTAAAGAACGGCAGGAAACGAGGAGGAAATTCATAGCGTTATAAGACTGCGTGTTCTCACACCTTGTTGGAGTTTCCATTTTCGCAGCAATCAGCAACTCTTCTCTGCCATTGTGTCGATAGAGAGGAGCGCGCGGGACTCGACTTTTTGCCCGTTTTTTGTTAAATGCCGCGGCTCACGGCCCCGGATCCTTTAAATCCGCGTTGTTCTCCTTAAACAGCTCCTTAAACGACCTAATATGAAGCGAAATAGATGAAAAAAATCGTATTTAATTTCCTTTCTATCTGCGCACTTGCTCGTGAGTCGTCATTTTAATGCCTATTCATTTCCAATGATGAGACATGCCTTTTATTGTAATTGAGGCTCGCGATGTGAAATCCCTGACGTTTTTTTCAGATCATTCGAACAGTATGTACGCGCCATTGTTTGCGTTTGAAATCTTCATTTTTCTCAATAAACGTAGAAGCCTATGGGGTCTTTCGGCCCAACGGATTTAATTCAAACTTAATTCAAACTCATTTCTACTATTAATTTTTTAATTTAACTTACGCTTAATCAAACATATGCATGTTTCATGCAGGCTACTGGAAAATGGATTATTGTACGGGGATTTTAATGACCCGGAGGAAAATTGTACGTCAAATCAATGCAAATAAATCACTATTGTCGTCAAATAATACTGTAGTAAGATGATTATTTCTTTTATTCCGTTAAACAGTCGTAAGCGTTCGTTTATAAAATGATACTTCATTTAAATAGGAAAGCTATTTACAAAGACAATAGTATCATCAGCTGGGGTACTCGTCGTTCAAGGAGTTCCAACACAATGCATTCAGCGATAAATTAAATAATTGCCACACTCCATCCCAAAAAAAAACTCGAAAATTTAATGCTCGTTAAACGCAACTCCTTCATGTATTATTCCGTAAGCGCATACTCGATAATCCAACTCGACAACGCCTTTCTCGTAAATATTGCAAAACCAGCGAGAGCGCCCCCTCTCCCCCCACCCCCCGCTAAGCCCTAATGGATTTTTCTTTTTTTTTTGGCTTACGTTGGCAGACCTTCACAGCATGGTGCAACTCGCATCTACGAAAGGCCGGCACAAGTATCGAGACCATCGACGAGGACTTCAGGAATGGCCTGAAGCTCATGCTCCTCCTCGAGGTCATTTCCGGCGAAACCCTACCTAAGCCCGACCGCGGCAAAATGAGATTCCACAAGATCGCCAACGTCAATAAGGCCCTCGACTACATTGCCAGCAAGGGTGTGAAGCTCGTGTCCATCGGCGCCGAAGGTGAGCTTATTGGGATGCCATTTTTGGGGTGGATAATTAATGGTGGATAATTAGCTGCGCCGGTCCCGTGATTACCACCAATGATTACCCAAGTCGATTGGTAGGCTCGCCGTGTAGCAGCAGCGGCCTTTTCCTTTCTTTGCGCAATTATAATCGTGATAATGCATTTATAGTGGCTAGCTTGATGATCGCGGCGGCGAATTTACATTCATTGCACGTACTTTGAATTATTAATTGACGACTGAATGTCACTTTATGGGGGGGCGAGGGATTGCCAACGGTAAATCTTTAGAAACTTTTTGGTTTGCCGGCAGACTTTAATATGCAGATTCCCTCGGCCATTTAACAATCTCTCCCTACCCTTTTCTCGACTTTTCATTGGCAATTTACGCACTCAAGTGTGTCCCTCGAGTTGCGTCAGCTGCCCTTCGAAGCAGTTGAATGTCACGTCGTAGTTACATCGTGACTTTCGCAGCGGATTATCAAGCAGATGGTAATCGGCCAAATATCGCCGCTGATGACGCGTTACAATTGTCCTTTACGTAAAACTCCAGCTAAAATACTCCATTAGTACTCGCAAGTGACGAGTCACAGCAATGTGATGTCGTTGCGTCGAAGGTCCGAAAGTCCTCTTTCGTGCAAGCTACGAAAGCTCATTATGGCGTGCGAGAATTGTGCTCGCTACAGTTGAATTGAATAGAATTGAATAGAATTGCAAACAAAATAGAGCAATAAATGAATAAATAAATAACGAGGAATAAAAGTGAGGAGCAAAGGATCTAACGCCGGCTGTGCTATATATACACGTGAACAGAAATCGTTGACGGCAACTTGAAGATGACCCTCGGCATGATCTGGACGATAATTCTGCGCTTCGCCATCCAGGACATCTCCGTCGAGGAGATGACGGCCAAGGAGGGTCTGCTACTCTGGTGCCAGCGCAAGACCGCCCCATACAAGAACGTCAACGTCCAGAACTTCCATCTCTCGTTCAAGGACGGCCTCGCCTTCTGCGCCCTCATTCACCGGCATCGACCCGACCTCATCGACTACCACAAGCTCAGCAAGGACAACCCGCTGGAGAATCTCAATACGGCGTTTGACGTCGCCGAGAAGTACCTCGACATTCCACGCATGTTGGATCCCGATGGTAAGTTCGCCATTGAGGCTTGTTTGTGCTCTTTGGGAATCCGCGGCAAATGTGCCGGGGATTTGAAAAACGGGGACCAAGTTTTTATTTTTTTTTATTTTTTTTTCTCTTGGGCGTGCATTGGTGTGTCTTTCGTGTTTGTAAAATCAACAAACTTATGCCGAGTATTCGGCCACATTATCCATTTTCAATTCGGATTTTAATGGAATTATTTTGCAAATAATTTTGAAATGCGGTAAAAGGCATTGCTATTTTGGAATAGTGTCAACATTTTAACCGTCAATTTAATAGAATTTTTTTGTTCCTATATTATCAATTTCAGCATTCCGAGAGGCAAAATACAATATGTAATAATCAGCACGCGATTCAATTACTTTTCATTAATATATATATATCGATTGTCTAATTTTATATTAATTGCAAGTAGTAATTTAATCAGCAATTTAATAATTTAAAGTGAGATTCAACGTAATGACACTATACATTTACATTCTACGTTGCTCGAACGGGAGATGTAAATTGACGAAAGATCAGTTACAACGTGTGGACACGCGAAATTACTCCTTATATTGCATGTGCCAGAGGTCACATTACTGAGAGAATATTGTAAAAAAGTTTTAAAAATGGATAATGATCATGGCTCGGAATATCGTACGCGCGCTATAAATTAAATGAGACGAATTAAATAAATGCTTTATGTTGTACAAAATCACTTCTTCACCTTATAATTGTTAAACTATTTTCAACAATATAGTGATGGCGCATTAATGTTTGTTTGACGCAGTCGATTTGCTCGGTACAATAATGTTATGATTTATGAATTGACACCACGCCTTTTTAATAATTGAAAAATGAAAAGCGTTAGCGAGTGAATAGACAGTGCCTCGGACCGACTTTGTTTATTATTCAAAACATATAAAGTCTGAAGAAATTTGCTAGAAATTTGCTAGAAATTTTTAAACTTGTGCAACTGACTGACTCACTTGAGTTAGGCAGGCACTTTTAAGACTTTCCAATGAGATTTTTAACATAAAATTGCAAACAAAATCAATGATAAAATTCCTGTAAATACATGTACATAAGTTAAATTTTCATTAACTATCATTAAAAAGCACTCTTACCTTCACGTGTTTATTACTTTTAGTTTATTTCGGAATATTACTCCAATTGTTATCAAAATCGGAATGGAAAAACAAATTTATAAGCAATCGAAGTTTGTGAATTCGCATTCGGATAAAATAGCATAAAATAAAATAGATAAAATAGGTACGAAGCCGCGATTACGTCGCTCGTGATCTCTTGCGGTAAATTAGCGTAAATTAGCGGGGGGGGGGAAGCTCTCTTCTTTCCCCTGCGTTTCTCTCTCCTTACGGCTGACAGCCAGCTCGCCTCCATTGACGATATTCTCCTTTTTGGGCATTAAACTACTCATTATTATATTCCAATAGATTTGATCAACACTCCCAAGCCGGATGAAAGGGCAATCATGACTTACGTATCCTGCTACTATCATGCCTTCCAGGGCGCTCAGCAGGTCAGCAGCTAACTGCGTGAACTGCTTGTGTTTTGCTCCTCCTCGATCCTTTAGCTTTCCTAGATCCTTAAACGGCCAAACGAATATTTAAGAGCGAATTAACGTTCATGGAGGTTTATTGTGCATTGCCGAGATAGCTGTTGAGATTGCCAATTCCCAGTCGCTGCTCGTTGCTTCGAATTTGTCGTTTTTTTCTGTTTTTCAGAAATCACGCTTAGCTATGTTTTACGGCAAATTCATCGGATTTATGTCCGCTGCGTGGGAACGCAAACACTTTTTCTCGTGGCAGTGCTACTATTGCAGGCTAAACATTATGGAAGCAATAGATGCGACAATTTGCTACACGTGCTCGGCAATGTATAATAAGTCCCGAACTATATGTGCTCATTGTGTCTTGGCGAATTTGTCATATTTAAGGCCGGACTATTAATATTTTTTATAAACGATAAAGACTTTTGACTAAGCGCGTGCAATTCCAACAATTGAACGTTCTTTTAAGGAAATAATTAGCGTTACGTATACTTATTATCCTTAAACATTCCTTGATTAATAACGATGAATCTCCCCCCCCCACCGTAAGTCCCATAACCCATCGTCAAACACCTTTCCTCAAACCACATTTTCCCCTTTTTTTCTTCACTTTATTTATTTACAACTTCTCTCTCACACGACTGACTGATTTAACATTAATAATAATAATAATAATAATAATAATAATAATAATAATGATAATAATAATAATAATAATAATAATGTTACGTGAGGATTGTATTGATTGTACTTTACCGAGACTTGTATTTGTTAGCGTACAGCGATATACAACAAACAGCCTTATAATGCACTAACCAATGCATGAGTTTTTCTGACTGTGTTTTTCTAGATATGCGTAATACAGCTATGCCCGACGAACGAGCCGTTATGACATACGTGTCGTCGTATTATCACTGTTTCAGTGGTGCTCAGAAGGTGTGTGAAGTACTTTTTGCTAATTAAAACTCTTGTCATTAACCATGCTTTCATTGTATGGTTTTTTTTTCTCTCTTTCTAATTGTAACGGAACACTGGATTACGACTAGCAATGACTAACGTTCAGTAATTTCACATTGCGACAGACAGTTTTTAACCGTAAAAGTTCTGTTTTAATGCTCGAACCTCATTAAATTATACTGATACTCGAGCATTGAGCGATAGTATAAAATATATTTTATTCGTTCGAGGCAAAATTCTTGTCGAACCCGATGATGATAACAACAACAACAACAATAATAATAATAACAACAACAATAACAACAGCAACGGCATCATTGATGATGATAATAATGATAACAACAACAACAACAATAATAATAATAATAACAACAACATCAACAACTACTACTACCACTACTACTACACCACATTAATCTCTAAAAATATCCTCTGTGTTTGTTAAAGGAATTTTTATAATAATATAGGAGCTTTTAATTGTCAAGAAATTAATTTATTTAAACAATTGCACAACTGAATTGCCGATAAAAATCTGTTGATTCTATCTTTTGTTTGTTGAAAACATGAAAATTAACTATTCCAGCTCATTGAGTCGTATTTTTTTTTTTCATTTTTCTTTTATAGTAATTCAATAATTTAATAACACAATATAGAGTATCTTATGTAGAATACAATAATAATTAGTAACGATCGAGCAATAATGATTAGATTAAATAAAGTCCTAATAATTGGATAAAATAAAGAATTTTTTGACATTTATGATAAAAAAAGTCTTGTCTTGTTAAAATATTGGAAAACAAAAGGTATTTCAAAGATTTATTTTCCGAAAAATTGCTCGGTCTCGGTTTAAATTCAACTTGGAATGTCAACACAACAATTTTACAATATTACACGATGCGCGGTAAAACTCACTTGAATATTACAATAGAGTCGCGCGTGTGCAGCAGCGAATCTCATCTGCCAGCATCTCCCAATAAAACGTTATGCGATTAAAATATATTTTATACATATTGCCAATGTGAAGCCAAGATTTCAGAATTCAGAATAATCGTGAATAAACGTACTGTACAAGTCGCACTTGAGACGCTCTTGCAACTGCTCTTGGGCGAAGCCGTCGCGTTCAAAAGAAAGAAAAAATAGCGAGTCCGAGCTCGACAATGAAAATGTAGCCAATAAAATGGCTAACATCCGAGCCTTCAAACTAACAAACAAAAACAACCCCGCAGGCTGAGACGGCAGCCAACAGGATCTGCAAGGTGCTGAAGGTGAACCAGGAGAACGAGCGTCTGATGGAGGAGTACGAGCGTCTGGCCTCGGACTTGCTCGAGTGGGTGAGGCGCACGATGCCCTGGCTGAACAGTCGCCAGGCCGACAACTCCCTCGCGGGCTGCCAGAAGAAGCTCGAGGAGTACCGCACCTACCGTCGCAAGCACAAGCCCCCGCGCGTCGAGCAGAAGGCCAAGCTCGAGACAAACTTCAACACGCTGCAGACGAAGCTGAGGCTGAGCAATCGGCCGGCGTACATGCCGACCGAGGGCAAAATGGTCTCGGACATCAACAAGGCGTGGAAGGGCCTCGAGACCGCGGAGAAGGCCTTCGAGGACTGGCTCCTCTCGGAGATGATGCGCCTCGAGAGACTCGAGCACCTCGCCCAGAAGTTCAAGCACAAGGCGGACGCCCACGAGGACTGGACCGCCGGCAAGGAGGAGATGCTCACCTCCCAGCACTTTAGGCAGTGCAAGCTCAACGAGCTCAAGGCCCTCAAAAAGAAGCACGAGGCTTTCGAGTCCGACCTGGCCGCCCACCAGGATCGCGTCGAGCAGATCGCCGCCATCGCCCAGGAGCTCAAGTGAGTGCGGCTCCACTTTCATTCTCTCCCCTCCCCCCCTCACTGCGCTTCCCACGCGAAAGCCCAATCATCCGCTTGTTTCTAGCACCCTCGAGTACCACGACAGTGCTTCCGTCAACGCAAGATGCCAGAGAATCTGCGACCAGTGGGATCGTCTCGGTACACTCACTCAGCGTAGACGTCAAGCTTTGGATCAAGCCGAGCGGATTTTAGAAAAAATTGATATTCTGCACTTGGAGTTTGCGAAGCGCGCCGCGGTAAGTCACGAGAGTCTGTGCATATTACTTTACTTTGATTGACCACCCCCCAAGTTCTCCTTCGGCTTCGGTACGAAAAAAGCCGAAATAGCCCGTTCTACGTAATAATTATCAATGTCCATTCAGCGTATTACGTAGCATTCCAAGTGAACATGATCGAATGATTCCATTTGCGTATAATATGCCGTAATGTAGACGATATGTATGATTATGCCGTTCAAGAGAACATTTTTTCACCACCAACAGCCCTTCAACAACTGGCTGGACGGTACGCGGGAGGATCTGGTGGATATGTTTATCGTGCACACGATGGAGGAAATCCAGGGTCTGATGGACGCTCACGCCGCCTTCAAGTCGACTCTCAGCGAGGCCGACAAAGAGTACGTTTCGATCGTTGGTTTGGTTCGCGAGGTCGAGTCCATTGTCAGCAGCAATCAAATTCCTGGAGGACTCGAGAACCCGTACACCACCCTTACCGCTTTAGTAAGTAATAACGGCAGGAGGGCGAGCAATGCGTTTTATAAAAAAAACGATGCCCCCGAGTCCCGCTCTCGACGTTTATCCGCTCGCTTGTGTTTCCAGGACCTCACCAAGAAATGGAGCGACGTTCGACAATTGGTGCCACAGCGCGACGGCACTTTGGCCGCTGAATTACGCAAGCAGCAAAGTATCCTTCACATTACTCATTATTTCGCATTATCAGTATCATTAATCGCCCATGGCCGATCATTCGTAAGTGCACGGCGCGCATTCTCAAAGTGCCGCCGTACACAAAAACACAAATCCCAATCTTTAATTAGATGCTCGAACAATTTCCGAATATTTCCTTAACTCGCGCCAATAGATAATGAGCTGCTTCGTAGACAATTTGCCGAGAAAGCAAATGCCGTTGGACCGTGGATCGAACGACAATTGGATGCCGTTACAGCTATTGGTCTCGGACTGCAGGTGATTATTTTGCACGATAAATATGCTTTGTATTTACCAATTGCCTTACTCGTGGTATGCAATGACCTTGAGGCCACGCGCTATCTACGAGGGTCGATTGGACCGATTATTTGACCAAGTAATGCAAATTTAGCTCTGCCAATAGACCGATTGCAGTGCTACGAGCGTCGTACTAGGAGTTGCTTCGCAAATACCGTCGCATATATATTTATATTTATATAAAAATATGTGTGCGTGTGTGTTTGTGGCTGCAGAGACAATAAGCAGAGCTGCGCGTCGCCAGCTTATTTGCGTTACGGCCGTATCTTACGAATATTTATGCTTTCACAGGGCACGTTAGAGGATCAATTACACCGACTAAAGGAATACGAGCAGGCGGTCTATGCCTACAAAGCTCACCTCGAGGAGCTCGAGAAGATTCACCAGGCTGTGCAGGAGGGCATGATATTCGAGAATCGGTACACCCAGTACACCATGGAGACGTTGCGCGTCGGATGGGAGCAGCTGCTCACCTCCATCAACCGTAACATCAACGAGGTCGAAAACCAGATCCTCACGCGTGATTCCAAGGTGATGGACCATTCCATTAATTATTTAACCGTAGAATTGGCAAATAAGCCAATGTTTATTTGCCATTAGCTGCGCCTTCCCTACTTATCTGTGAATTCTAGAAGCTCGAACAACTGTCTTGCTGTTAAAAATTGCTTAACAAGCAATTAAAAACGAGGAGCATTAAAAATTACATTTTCCAAGTGCCGCCGATCCTCTTGTATCATACTTGCCAGCGGCTCTCTCTCTCTCTCTCTCTCTCTCTCTCTCTCTCTCTCTCTATTTTCTAAAATTTATTCAATTTTTCCATCATTTAATTTTTATTCTTCAATTTCTATTGCTTAATTTATTCTATCCTCTAAATTCTAAATTTCATCCCCAGGGAATAACGCAAGAGCAGCTAAGCGAATTCCGCAGTAGCTTCAACCACTTTGATAAGAACCGAACGGGCAGACTCTCGCCGGAGGAGTTCAAGTCCTGTCTCGTGTCGCTCGGTTACTCGATCGGTAAAGACAGACAGGGCGACATTGACTTCCAGCGCATACTCGCCATCGTCGACCCCAACAATTCCGGCTACGTGCAATTTGACGCCTTCCTCGACTTCATGACCCGCGAATCAACGGATACGGACACCGCCGAACAGGTCATCGACAGTTTCCGCATTCTGGCTGGTGACAAGGTACGTTAATCCATTATTCCATCATTCATTCCTCCGTGCTTGAGAAACTTTAGCCATTTGTGCGTAACGTTGGCGCAATGGTAATAGCCGGTGCCAAAGCCACCGCGACTAGTTGCCATTATTCGAGCGCCCGTGACTAATTCACTTCAAATAAGCAACATACCAAAGTGATTATAATAACAATCTATTGCTAATCAGCAGTTGCGGTGGCATTGCGTCGCTCCGCTACAAAATTATTGAACCTCTGTGAGCGCGAGACGACCGAATGCCATTCATTATACATAGCTAAGCATCGCGAATGCCCCCCCTTCTCCCTCTCTAACAATGATTCGCTTCTCTTGCAGCCTTACATACTGGCCGACGAGCTGAGGAGGGAATTACCGCCAGATCAAGCCGAATATTGCATTCTGCGAATGCCGCCCTACAAGGGACCGAATGCCGCTCCAGGTGCCTTGGATTACCGCTCATTCTCCACCGCCTTATACGGCGAGTCGGATTTATAAAATTAATAAGCGAAATAAGCACCGCATATAACACGCCCACACGTACATACACGCAATGGTGCGCGCCCGCGCCTCAACTCACTCACTCACTCACTCACTCACTCACTCGAACTTGATGGAAAGCAAAAAATATATATTTATACATTTTAGGATCTCTCAGGAGCGATTCGTCCGCGCTTTTCTCTGCTCGCGCCAAACAGTCAATTGCGCCTCGAGATGCAAATCGATAAACGTTTGCTATCAGAGTACTTAATGTTAAAGACAAAATAGGAGAAGGGGTAAACGAATGAAATTGGCAGGAGTCGAATTGAAAGGATTGTCTAGCTTGATTAGTGCACAAAATGACAGTACAATTGCAAAAAACAAAGCAGAAAAACAAGAAAAAACAAAGGATCGATTGATTTTTTATACAAATATACACATGGGATTTTTAATTAATCAAAACTCTCAATCGACATTTACATACTCTTTTGGCCTTTATATATATGTATATGTATTTATATATGTATTTATATATCATGTATACACATGAACGATATGTTCAGAATAGGAAGCTAGCTACTCTTTCATTTCACTTGTCGATGACAAAAGACTTGACAATACATAAATCATCCAATAGAAAATAAATTTAATACACGTGAGTTTTACGTCCTTACATAACCAACTAGAATTTAATGAGCTTCTGCTGCAAGAGTCGCTTAAATAGATTTTACACGCTAAAGCGATTCACAAGCCAAATACAGAGTATTTTGCCATATCCTACGTCGACGATGATGGGTACAATAATTTTTCTAAATCGTCGTAAAATAAAATTAAGAAAAGTGACGTCGTTAAAGAACATCGATTTTACTTGAAACTTGCGCAAGCCTTTCGAACTTTGCCATGTTCGTATTCGCATAATGTCTTAAAATAATCAATTCTGCAAAAGAGAATATATGGCAAGTCCTCGTAGTCAAAATTGCATGTTTCATGCCTATTTTTTTATAAAACTATAAATTATAAGCGACGTAATCAAATAGAAAGGTAGAGGAAGAGAGGGAGGGAGGGAGAGAGAGCGAGCGAGCGAGCAAGAGAAAGAGGCAGGAGAAATGATAAATACGGCGAAATAAACTCGCAATGATAAAAATGGCCGTATTTAACGTAAATCCTATACTAATAAAAAATTAAATGCGAAACTATAAAATAATGAAGATACAAATTATTTATTTATTTGATTTATTACTTATTTATTATGAATATTATATATATATTATATATATCAATATATACTGTAGTAGAATGCAATGAACATTCAAAGTATTTATTTTTATAAATATTTTTTGAAGCTACGAGAGATCTTAAAACATAATCATGAAGGAAACGAAGAACGTCGTTTACGAAATCAAATATCATGTAACCATTAATAATGAAATCATGTCTTCGATTAGTTTAAACAAACGTTAAATCAAATAATATTTTTCAAGAGTATCAATGTGTGTAGAGGCAGACGTAAATAGCAGGCATCGAATGAGTTTTTCTATTGGCTTTGACGTTTACCTGCTTATATACTTGATAATGTAGTCATTGATTCATTCGCGTCATTAGTACTGTTCGCCAACGTCCCTATTGACACATATTGAATTAGTTGTAAAATTTTCAAAGAAATTTCTCTTCTCCTCGAGAAACGATGAAAAACGATTTTCAAAAGACAAATGGAAAACTATCGATCGAGCCCAGATTAATTTAGAGCTCACCATCTCCAGAGCAATGTACTTGCCCTTTATAATATCTGTACATAAAAAAATACATAATTTAACGGTACATTTTTCTAAGACGCTATAGTCATCGAATAGAAGAGCATTGACTGTCATCGCATCATACGTCGTCATAATATTGTGTAATGATTAAATGCATCTTGGTGATTGTCTCAAATTTACAATTGTTACTTTCGCTTTGCACCACACATTTAAGCGCGCAAAAGAACAATAAACATACATACGTACGTACATAAATACATACGGACGTGCATACACACGCACATATATATATATTTGCACGTGTTTACGTTTATATATGTATTGCTATATCTGCTGCGTGCGTATACGTATATCTTTATGCGCATACGTATATTTAACTGTCACTTTAAAATTAATTTACATGATAATTGTACAATTATATAGTTTAAACGAAAAATGGAATAGACACCCGGTCATCTCGAATCGCACTTCACACCTTTACTCGACTGTACTATGTATTTTTCTCGGTTCTTTTTTGCCTACTTCATTTTTTCCTCTACTAGTTTAATAACAAATATAAGATTGTAAAATGAGAAGAAAAATACGTGAGAAAATAAATGAGAAAAATTCTTAAAATGCCTTGTTATTTTAATGCTTTCGTTGATTGTTTTTTTTTTTTACGTCAAATGCAGGATCGCAATTTCTGTTGCCCCATCCTTTCATATAGCGCAATTAATCGATTTTCTTATTAATTGGTTAATTTAATTATTTCAGACCATATATTTTATAATTTATTCCCTTAGCTACTCGGGGGCTCTTACCTCGAGGAATACCCGGCCGGGTGAGCAAATTGTTGGGTAGCAATTTTATGTAGAGCAAACTATGCCAATGTATTCTCATAATAAGATATAATACAATGAAATGTAACAGAGTACAATAATAAAATAAAATATGAATACAAAGATGCACTTTTTAAGCAAGGCGGATAACCCGGCACAACTAGTACATCTAACTTTATCTCAATAGAATGTGATTTTACAGAAAGCCGCAGGAGATTCAACAGGGGGCTACGATCAAAGACTGGAGAGCAGCGAATGACCTGGAGAAAGTTTGTTTCAGCAGTTGTACGCTTGAATCCTTTGAAACTTGGTGTCAATTCTCCTTCTCCTGCTTCTTGGCCGTTTGCAGCCGCTGGTTAATCTGGCACATCATGACCGACTTCTTCTGCGGCTCCCACTGGCTTTACAGTTATTGGGGATCCGCGCGATCTAACGAGAAAAAGGATCATGTTTGCCTTTAGAAACATGAATAGCCGCTCTTTCTATCTGGTGTGCGTATCCTCGTTTAACAGACTCTCGACTTTCCTAAACTTTAAAGTCCACGGAGCTTTTAGTCACTGATTATGAAAGCCGTGGTAGTAGTAGTATCTTTATTGGTTCGTTAATTTGCCCTGCACGTAAAGGTATTCCTTGGGAGTCTGATTGAGTTGTTGTTCGCCTTGTTACCGCTCGCATCGAACTCCGAGCCAAATTAGGATTCACAGGCCACAGAAGGAGGCCGTACGTATTTAAAGACGAATGGAGATTAATAAATAATGGGCATGTAATTAGCTTATAATTAGCATGTAATTAGTATAAATTACCTTAGCTCCGATTGTTTACGACTAGACAGACAGTGCCTCGTTACAATTGTGGCGTCTGAATAATTATCGCGTACGTGCAGAAGCGCTGATAAATAAATTGCCTTACGACCAAATTAATTTGTTAAAAATGCCAAATTCATGCACTGTTTCTTGAAAATCTGCATTAAATATATAAATATTATAATTGGAGATTTTAATATGTAAGAATTTTATTTATACCGCTTTACCTGTTCATTGTGCTAAGCAACAAATTCGATAATGTAAATATTTTTATTAAAATTTTACAAATTAATCCTTGAACTTTTTATTTAGCGCATAATGTAAATAATAATGTATTATTATTAGTAAGCCAAATGCTATATATATATATATATATATATATAAAATTAAATATCTTCTTAACTGCTGATTAGTTTTCTTATTAAAAAGGAATATACGAGATAAATGATTAAACAAACAAAAGTTATATTTTAATAATGTTTAATATTTTTATTAAATGAAAGACGGCTAATTTGTCGGAGAAACAACTCTTTTTACAACTTCATAATTCTTTTATTACTGGTTAAGCAAATTCTTATAAAAATTTTTTATTGTTTTTGTCAATTTAGTGTTAATGATCTTATAATCGTTGATTCTAATAGGTATGTATTAGTATGTGGCAATGCACGGAAATATTGCGAACCATTATATTGTATTAATAGGGGGCGAGATTTGCGATCAAACAAACAAACTTCATCGTCAATATCGTCGAATGGGTTTTAAATTTTTTACAACTGAGTACTTTTCAATGGGCAGTTGCTGCGTCGTTACAAAGTATCTCTAAATAAATATTTTATAATCGTCTCATTTAATTCTTCGTAAATATCTATTCGGTAATCTATCTTTCTTTTATTTACAAAATAAAATATGCTGGAAACGTCGTTTTGCTTAAATAGACTTTACAAAACATCTGTCACATGGGGACAATTGACTATTTTTATGTTAAGCTAATATTAAATTTCAAATGATGAAACAGAACTACCATTTTATATTGCTACTTCTTAAGAACGGTAATGAACGCACAAGGTTTACAATATGAAACTAAAAACTTATCAATAGGCAAAAGAAACTTTGGTTTATAATAAATCATTAAGAATTTGTTTGACTATTATAATAATTCTATGGCATTCCTTTTTTTGTACAAATCTTTCAAATGATATTTCTATCTTACAATACTTTTTTCACTTGTATGGTTCACTCTACATCATCAATTCGCCTAATGCTATTTAAAATCTGAAACGTACATAAAAAATATAATACAAAATAGACTTTGAGTAAAAAAATATTTAAGCTCTTAGCCCACGTTTAATCAATTTAATTTCAGAATATCTTTTTGCTTTTAAAAAAGTAATCCTCAAAATTTTCGAAATCCTGAAATTGAATGAAGGACCAATACTGGCTTATTACATTTTCTTTCTTTTTTTTTTCTCGTATGAATGCTTACTGCTTTGTAGTTCGAGACTGCTGCTAAAACTATTTACAATATATACTTTTAATATATTCTCACTCTTTTGTTTATTTTTACCAATCACGAGTAATAATAATAAAATCACAAATATATAAAGAAGATAAACTTAGTCTTTTACTTTTATAAATACAGATTCTTAAATATAAACGTAAAACACCTTCATAGATCACATACGAAATATTTATAAATGCAAATAACTATTTGTCGTAATTACACAATTTGTTTATGAAACATCGTAATTATCTAGTTACTGACAATCCGTTTTAATAAATATTATTCGCTTCGAAAGAAAGCAACCTTAACGGAAAACAAAACCAATGAAACTGCTTTATTTCCTTTCACATCTATTATTCTCTTTCCTTATCTATCTCTTATTGGTCTCTCCGTTTTATTTATTTAACGTTTTAAATTTTATGATAGTAACAAAGATACTGCAATATAGCATTTTAAATTCAGAATATCCTACAAAACTACTAAAGGTAATAAGAACGATATATCATTGTTTATTATATTATTGATTAAAAAGTATTCTCCACGAACATCATAAATAAATAGAATTCTCCAATTTTCAATTAGAACTTTAATGTTTCAAATTAGTTATTATTTGTAGTTACGAATGTAAACTTTCTTTAGCTTCCTAGATATCGCACCGTAGATTCTAAAGGAAAAATTAAATATTTTACTTTTACTTTTCGTTTAAAGCTTTAATTCTACACATCCAATGGCGTTACTCAAATGTCAGCAGATTTCAATAAATCTCATCGATATTTTAGAGAATATTACAAGTCGTGAAATTTTAACATTATTACATTGTACATCGCAGTATTATATATATATAAATATATACGATCCAACAATTAAATGAAATAGAATGCTCTAAGAGAAACTACCGAGATATTCAATAACATAGCCAAAGCATTTCATTTTTCTGCTTTAGTTAAGTAATCTGAAGTATAAATATATGTATTTCAAATCTTGTCAAAATAAATTACAACCAACAAATGTCGGATAATTTCATGACGTTTATGTAGTTTGAAGAAGAGAACGTGTTAACTAAGTTATATATTAAATCGATAAGCAGTGTACTTTAGATTATCTAGCGAGGCCTGATTATTGCACAGGCAAATAAACTCGTAACAAGTGTCTACAAAGGTGATTTATCATTGAAAATTTTACAAAAAATGTGTAACTTTTTACACGCTTAGGATCTGCGGCCGTAGCCGTGGATAATTGTACACCGCATTTTTGTATTCTTGAAATTCGTCAATTTTGCCAAGTGGTAAAACGGCGATTAGGTGCGTTAATTTGTTATATTTACATATCCTTAAAAGAAAATCTAATGCTTGTACGAATTTTAGCGGATAAAAGATCACCAAAAGAAGACTATGAATTTTATATTACGTCGATAAAATTATTTCACTCAACACAATATATCTTTTGTAAACTGTGAAATATTAAAATACTGCCTTTTCTTTTTAAATCCAAAATATTTACATTCTCAAGATCAAATTGGTTTTCTCAAGTAAATAAAACTGAACGAATCGTATAATTTTCGGATTTCGTCTCATGGCATAAATGAGCTTGTCGATAAAAAGTTACGACGGTGGAAAGGATCTACGAGATTTGAACAACAACTAACTTTAAAGCTGCTGTACGCTTTTTTGTCATTAAAAATAGGTGAATCTGAATTTAATGGAGGAGTAGCCAGTAAGAGCCCTGACACGATTGATTCGCGTGAAGTCTCTGGCAATTCTCTAGGACGTTACAAAAGAAGGTGATATCAATAAATTATTATTAGAGATACCATATCAAAATATCTTAAAAATTGCTCGAGCACCTCTGCGAAAGGAAAAACAGCGTTAAAAACGCCGCTTCACGCACGCACGCACGCACGCACGCACGCACACGAACGCATGTACGTATGCATATAGCTGTTCATAGTATACCGAGTCGCATTGTTGAACGCAAAACGAATGAACAAATGGTCGAAAGAAAGAATTTGATTTTTCTGCCATTTCGATACTATAAATATCTATCTGTACAAGCAAATAATTTACAATCATATACGTACTTTCCGAGCTTCGTGCTTTAAGGTAACTATGCCCATATCGACCATAGTTCGACCGGTTAATCAAACTATTATTTATTTATAACACGTATAAGTAGACATTCCAATTCTAGCTATACCTTGCTCCTCCTCCCTACATCGACAGCATCTGCGCCAACATAATGATTCGAGTAAGCATCGTACGACATAAAATAATAGGCTTGTGAAATTGCTTCCTGATAAACAATTGAGACGCGGAGAGAGGAAATTCGCTCGCCACTAGTCGATTTTCACGCAGGAGTTGCAGACCCGCACCGGGTTGTCCCAGCCACGACGAGGCACCGGCTTGCGGTGCTGCGAACACTCCTGGCACACACCTCGGCCACAGTCCCTACAGTGATGCAGCGTCAGGATGTCGTTGAACATCTCTTCGCAGACGCAGCAGCTCTTGACCTCCGAGTCCGGGACCCAATATGATGGCCTCGCCGTGTCCTTAATGATTGCTGCGGAAAAAACAATAATGAGTCATCGTCCCATTAAAATTCCGATTGATAATGCATTATTTTATTATTGGTAGGTGCGATCGAGCATACAATAGAGGTAACTCTATGGGGTTCAGGTGTATTACGCCTTTTATATGGCGATATTTACGAATTATCATTAAAACCTCCCATATAAATGATCGTGGATACTTTCTCGTTATCTCGTATAATAATTCTAGCGCGAGGTTGGCTGGGCTAGTGATTTCCATATATCAAGAGAATCAAGTTTATTATGCTTGAGCGCTCTTAAAACTAACACAAATCATTCCCCATTCGATATATTAAGGCAGCCATTATTGAGCTAAAAAGTCCAACGTTAAATGTGGCTTAAAGCAGCCGACAATACAAATGGCCAAATGTACGTGAAAGCTCCTAACATGATAAGAACAAAGTAAGCTGACTGTAATAATCTTCGAGGATATCATTCCGATCATTGCTCTCGCACACTAATCAATGATCACATTCGCATTAGTTGAGATTAATTCTCCATTAGCATTTCATGATCGACAAATCCAATACGCCCCAGCCTCGCTCAAGCAGCCCGTAAACCCGGCAAACTCACATTTGGAGTAGGTGAGGACGGTGCCCACGGCCCGCAGGGTACTGACAACCTGCTCCGAGACCTTGCGCACGCTCACGTCGTCCCCAGCCACGAGCTGCTTACTCTCCTCGTTGGAGTTGGCGTCCCGCTCGTAGCAGTCGTCGCAGACGCGCACCGGAGTGTACCAGTTGCGCATCGGCACGCACTTGGTCCTCGAGGAGCAGCCCGAGCAGAAGCCTTCGCCACAGGAACGGCAGTGGTGCTTCGTGTCCGTCGGCTGGAACAATAGCTTGCACTTATGGCAGTGGCCAATCTCGTTGTTGGGGCGCCAGTACGTGGGTGCGACCTGGTCGGCCACCCACGCGGTCAGCGCCTTCGTCGGCTGCAAGGACATGCTCGTGACGGCCTCCTTGATGTAGGAGACGCCGTCCACTACGCGCTGGGCCGTATTTTGCGTCGTCAGCGAGACGTTCGTCTGCAACATCAAAAGAGAGAGATGTTAATATTATAATTGCAATCATTTGGCTTAGGCCAACTTGGCTTATGCTACGCCAGACCCTAGTCACCTCCTAGCAACCTACCAAATTCCACACGTGGGTGATTTCCGTCCTCACCGCCGAATCCTCTGGATTTTTGTTGCCGAACCAGTGCTGCCTGCTGCGATAAATTTCCCCGCAATATGGGCACTCGATGACGTAGCCCGACCACGCGTATTTCGCCAGGCCGTACCAGCTGTTGTCGTTCTGAGTTTGGATGCGGCTGGTGACCACCACTTCGTTACCGTTCCCGTGGCACTTTTTGCAGATGTAGACCAAATTTTCATACTGATGCTGATACCGACACCTAAGGCGGTCAAACAGACAGAACGGCGTGTGTGAAACGATTTACTCGCACCCTCATTCAGAATGTGCGTTTGGATTGTAATGTGAAATGACCTTGCGTCGCTCGCGTGTGGCTTGCCTTCCCGAATATGTCCCATACTGTTTTGGCATTTGCAGTCGCAGCTGAAGCACTTGACCGGGCAGGTGAAATATTGGTCGGGAAACAGTATGTTGGCCACGCTCTCGATCTCCCCGAAGAACTTGTGATTGAGGAGCTTCAAGGTTGTGTATACCAAATGGGGCTTCCTCGCCGAGCGCACACTCGTGTTGCATAATTCGGTCTTAATGGCCGCTTGGAGGAGCTGATAGTTGGTCGGAGGCTGGCTGGTCTGCACGCCAATGTACTTGATCGAACTGAACGCCTCGATCTCCAGCTCCGTCTGGGCGAAACGATTTCGCAGAATGTCCTCGGCACTCTCCGATGCGCCTGCGAAAGCGAGAAGATCCAAGGATTCATTCGCTTATAAGAAGCTCGCGTCAGAGTTTCGATTGGCACGGATGACCACCAGACGACGCGCGTTTACGTAAGCGCCGCGCTATCGGCGAGCCAATGCCAATAAATGTGCATAAAGTGCCGCCGAGCTACCAAATAGAAATTACCGAGTGCAGTGGCCCGATGCAGTAAATATCATGGCTAATGTGGGTCAAAGTTTTTATTTAGAGTGAAGAAATGAATTTTGAGACATGGGATCGAGACATTGCAGCTCGATAGAATGGGCCGAGTAATCGCGCAATTATCGGTCTTATCAGCGCGAGCGAAGCCTCTAGCTCTCTGTGAATTAAAAGTTTAAGATAACGAGACTCACTATTCGTCAAAGGCCTCGTGTGCCTTGTCTCGTGAAAGATAATGACGCTGGGCCCAAGTGCATTTACCGAGCTTAGGATCCCTTCCCTTTGGCCGATCGCCTGGAGCGCGGCCTGGAAATAATAGCTGTAGGTCTCGGAGGCCGAGCCCAGGAACGTGAACATGTCCCGGTGGAGTCGCTCGGAGCGCGTCCTGTAGACGACGATGTCAGAGATGGCGAGGACCTTGAGGAGGAGACGGGTCCTCGCGTTCTCGTGGGTGGTCGTGCCGACGAGGCCCTCCGTGTCCACGCATATGACGTTGAGGTTGGGGTCGAACGCCACCCAGACGCCGAGTGTGCAGGAGTTCTGCTCGTTCGAGGTCCGGAAGACCTCGAGGCCGTCAAAAAAGGTCTGGTTCAAGGTGTGGCTCTTGCCGTCCCCTGTATTGCCGAATATCGAGACCACTTTAACTTTGAGTTCCTTCTTTGTGCAGCCCAGCTTCTGGATGAATTGCTCCAAGCTAAACACCTTAACGACGTTTTGGCTTTCATTAATGTCGAGTGCTCGTCGAGCCGACGATGGCATTCGTTAATATTATTATAATGGAACGTTTGGAGTTTTGTTTTCTTAAGGCTTCATGTAAAACGACCGGCTCGTACATTTCCTTACTGGGCATTCACTTATCATTACTATTTCGCGTCTGAGCTAATTCTAGGATGCCGATTATCTAATTAAAGTTTATAGCGATTGATTGTCGTTGCAAGTCAATAACAATTATACAACATATAAGATGTGCCAATTTTTCTCAACAAACTGCACTGAAATGTTATAATCGGTACGATAGCAAATGCTAAAAGTAAAGAATAAGTGAATACATTGTGTCATGCCAGGGTGGAACGTTGAATATAATTACTGATTCTTAATTTCTAGTAATTGGTTTTGTAATTATTAGTCTTTTCAGAAAATTTACCTTCAGATACTCATTGCCATCAATCAATAAAAAGCTTTTAAATGAATTTTGTACTCTTGAAAGTTTTGGATTTTGATCGTTTAGCGATGAAACTTCATGCAGCGATACGTTACTTTGGAATGGCGAGTTGGTAAGGGAAGTAGTGCTTAGATCTCGATTACACAGAGATAGACTATCGAGGCTTTCCATGATCGCTGGACTCAGTGTATCTGTTTGGTGATGTTTCCATAAACAGTGATTACCGGCGGTATGTTGATGATCCAAGGTACTCATGTCGTTTAAGTATATCTATTGGTTCCTGCAACAGATCATACACATTAATCATTTATCCACTCCAGTCATCGCCAATTTTATCTATTTATTTTATTGTGAAAAAATTCTTTCAATTACATAAGTCTCTTATTCTATAAATTTCAATTTGCTTAGCGTTTGCTAGCAATAAATGAGCTTTGTGTTAATTTTAATATCCCTACGATGGCAATTATCTTTAGCGTTGAGGCTAACCTTTGTCTATAGAAACTCAAATTGCTGCTTCAGCTGAATTTCTTTGATAATTTAATGATAATTTAATGATACTATGTTGCATCTTGCATCTACATGTTATACAGAATTATATAAAATGTTAATTACAAGATGAGCTTACGACTGTTCCACTAAAATCACAATATTTTCATTCGCAAAATATCTCATAACATTCATCGGACTATCTTTCCTACTCACTTATCTTTAAATTAATTTACACTCAATTGCCAACTTATTTTGTTTATATAAATAATCACCTTCCTTTTTTTTTTCTTCTTCTTCCTTTATTTTTTGAATGAAATTTTTGTCAATCATTGCGAATAAGGCGAGAAAATAATTAAGAAACTAATCTTGAAATTGAATTAAGCTCAAGGATCGTTCAATTATTTCAATAAGTAATAAAGTATCAACGATTGATTGCATTAAAAATAGACTGAACCAGTCGCAAAATTTGTTTAAAAAAATCAATATCTGTTTTATCTGCGAAACTTGAACTTGTAACCAATATATTTTCAAAACTGTATCAAACAAAAAATATGTCAATAACACGAACTCTTGAAATATGGATCACGATAGATAAATTTATGCTTCAAGAGCATCGAACCTATCCAATTTTTAACCACTGTCACTGATAAAAGTTTTATCTAAATTTTTCCCTACCTAAAGTCAAACAAAGTCATGCACGTCAATTTCACTTGAAAGTTTCAGCGATTATAAGAACAGCGATAAAGTGCAATTAATTTATTGAAACAACAATGTAAGCCACTTGATTTTAATTTATCAATTCACGTTTCATATCCCGACAATGGACATTAAAGGCTAAAATAGCAAAAGGACCAATTGGTCTTCTTAACTGCTAACAGCTAACATTCATAAATGAAAAATATACTGAGATACCTGCACGATAATTGCAACGGTCGATCCTATTGGCAACACTATTAAAAATGCTGAGCGAGGTTTTTTTCAACCGAAAAGCGTCTCTTGGAAATTACATCGATTTTCCAATTCGTGACAGTAGCTCGACTTCAACCTCTACGAGTTTCAAGCCCAGAGCTCTTAGGGCTCAAGCCAACGAGCACACCAACGATACATAATTGATCGATTGGGGGGATGGGAGGG